>JAWNPR010000061.1:19557500-19575000 GCA_035047405.1 Drosophila stalkeri
ATTTGTTCGTCAACTTACTTTATATTTAATTTCAATTTATGTTATTTTTGTTCTGATACCCTGTACGCGCGTGTGTGGCGAATACCAAGGGGAGTGTATGATATAGATATGTATTTAATGTGAAACATATTTCTGAGAGCTAGTTGAAGAAATCTGTAGAAAGTTGCTTCTGAGAGCTTATATAGTTGAAGAAAAATCTATTTAAACTGTCATATTTTAAAAATATTTTTAAAGTATACATATATATTTTTTTAATTTTATTTATTCTTTTTGTATTTAAATTTTTTTTTATTTATTATTTTATTGTTATTTGAAGAAAAATCTTCTTAAACTTTCTTAGTTGTAAGACATTTGTAAAGTATTTTATTTTATTTATTTTTGTATTTTTATCAATCTGGAATATATGCAAACAATTGAGGAATATTTAAAGAAGCTTAAAAACTAACACTGGGTATCTTCTAGTCAGGCATAAGAAGAAATTATCTTTGAAGAATCTAAATATCATCTAGTCAATCAAATCTACAACTAACTTTTATCCAATTAGTATTAGAATTATTAAAAGTTCTGTAAATCCTAGACAAAATATTTGTTTTATTCAGGCATTTCCAATTACTGACTTCTAGTAAAACTCGAATATAAATTAAAATTAAAACTAAAATCTTAAAATCATATGCTGGGTATCTTCTAGTCGGGCTCACTAACTAGATCAAATGTATTTCAATATTGTTGTTGTTATATCTTCTTTTAGTATTTATTTAAAATTTGATTGCGTTTAATTATAACTTTTTTTTATTTATTTATTTATTTTTGTTGTTGTAATTTTTGTTATTTTTGCCATTTCCCTCATTCCACTGAAACTTTTATTTTCTTGGCTTTCCTCTCTTACCCAACGCATTTTATGTGCATTTGTGTTTTTGCGCCATTGCGCAAATATTTACTTCGCATAACGGTTGCCTTTTACAGCGCACACACACACACACACACACACACAGCTATACTGTGTGTAACTGCGACTTGTTTTTGTTTGCGTGCTCAAAAGTTCTCTTCTACTTCGCACAGCAGCTTCACCTCATACCCCCGGCCAGCTCCACCCATCACCCACTGAGCATCTCAATGACCTTTTCAATTAAGGAAAAAAATACAAAAAAATTTTAATTTTGTTTCCTGCTGCTTTTTATAGAAATGCATATCAGATATGTCTATGTAGATATATATATATATATATATATATTTATTTAAATATAAATAACTTAGTGTAGCATAAATCTAGCTAGGAAAAAAGGCTAGTTTAAAGTTTAAATGATGATTCTCAATGCTTACAGATTTTTGCTTTTTAGTTTGCATTGAACTTTCATTTGCTTTGATACCTGTTTTGCAGCGCATTGATCATTAGATAAATAAAGAAAACAGAAAAAAGGGGGAAAAACTTGTGAAATTAAATGTAAATAAAGTGAATGAAGTGCGGCCGACGAGTCTGCTTAGAGTTAGATCAACTATAAAAGTTGCATGCAAACGGAAATTAATTTATTTAAAAGGTTCGAACTTTTCTAAAACTTTTTAAAATCAAAGTAAATTTAAATAAGTGTAAAACATTGTTCTAGAATTTTTTTTCTTCTATTTATTTGAAATTCCAATTTAAATTTTAAAGTCTATTCAAATCACGACGCCTACCATGAATGTCTGCCTGGGCATTGATGTGAAATATTTTTATTTTGATTGATGAAAATGTGAACAGCCAGCAGCAAAGTTGACTTCGCTGTCGTTTGCTCTTCGGCTGTTGGTGCTGCTGCTGCTGCTGTTGCTGTTGCTTGCTGCTTAATTGAGCATCAATTAAAAATGTCTCGCCTCATTTAATGTGCGCTTAAAAGAAAGAGAGCAAAAAAAAAGAACAGCAACAGCAGCGGGAAGAGAAAGAGCAACATGTTTGCTCGTTATGAAAACTGATGCACACATTAAACAGTTGCTTACACTGTCAGTCAGTCAGTGAGCCAGGGAATCAGAGATTCTGGGTGTCAGTCGGTCAAGCTGTCAATCAGGGAGTTGGGCTCTGTCACCAATTAAGTCAGTCAATAAGATAGACAAACGAATTGGTCAATTTTTATGTTGGTCAGTTCTTCAGTCAATCAATCAATTTGATAAGTAATCAATCAATCAGTCATTTTGAGATGCAGTCTATCAATCAGTCAGTCAGTCAGGTAGTAAATGGTTTTGAGTGAATCCGTCAATCAGTGCGTCAATAGCATATCACGATCACTAAGTCAATCAGTCAATCAGACAGTTGTAGTCGGTCAATCAGTCATCATCAGTCGAAGACTTTCAATTAGCCAAGCCAATCACTCAAGCAGTCAATTAAGCAATCAGTCAATTAGTCAGTATGTCAGTCAGTCAATCAATTATTCAATCATTCATTCAGTCAGTCAATCAGACTTAGACAGCGACTTTCACTAACTCAATCAATCAGTCAGTCAGTCATTCAATCAGTTCACTCAGCCAATTAATATTTCACTCAGTCAATGAGTCAATCAATCATGTAGTCAGTCATTTAGTCAATAATAATACTAAGTCATTTTGCCTTCAGTTAGTCTATCAGTTAGTAATTCATTCATTTAGTTAGTCATTCAGTCAGTCAGAGAATCAGTCAATCTGTCCATTATTCTGTCAACGCATATGCTAATCAAGCAGCTAGTCAGGGAGCCATTAGTCATTTAGGGAGGGACTCTGAATCAGTCAGAGCCATCACAGTCAATCAGCCAATCACTCACTCACTCATTCACTCACTCACTCACTCACTCACTCACTCACTCACTCAATTAGTCAATCAGTCAGTTAGTCAATTACTTATTCAGAGTCACTCGCAACACTCAGTCAAGTTAAGCGCAAGTCCATCAGTTAGTTAGTTAGTAAATTGAAGTAAAAGTTCTTCTCTCATTTTATGTCTCCTTCGCTCTCTCTCTTGCTCTCTCTTCCTCTCTCTCTCTCTTTCTCTCTCTCCACTCGTCGTTGCATTTTCTTGCTGTTGTGCTGCTTGCCCATATGCATTTGTGGGTCGCTTGCAGTCTGTACCCCGCTGGGGGTATATCCAGTTATATCTGTATTTATTTTTCTTCTTCTGCTTTTTATTCTTTTTATTTATTTTTTTGCATTTCCATGGCTTGACGCATAAGACCAATCCTGGGTATCAGTTTACCAGTTTGCCAATCCAATGATACCATATTGTTGTTCTTTAATTGAGCCACTGCGATGAGTCATTTGTATTGTGTGATGTTTCTGCTGGGTGGTTGGGTGGTTGGGTGGTTGGGTGGTGTTTGCTTGATGTATGTGTGATTGATGGGCGCTGCCAAGCAACCGAATATCAAGTCATTTACCCTTCGTTAACAAGACTGCAAATAAAATGTGAATATCGAGTTTGTTTCGAATGCAGCACAACTCTTTAGAGTGTTGAATACGATCTAAATCTATATGTATATAATAAGAGTTGTATTTAAATATATATGTATATATATACATACATATATATTTGTATATAGTTTTCTTAGCCAATTATGTTTGATGCGCTGCAGAGCAGCAATGCCTGTAATTGACTTTAATTAAGGGCACACACACACACACACACACACGCACAACTCGATTGGGTTTAACAGCATGTTAAATTTTGACAGCAACCAACTTTACAATCTCCCTCTCTCTCTCTCGCTCTTTCTCTACTTCTCTGTCATTCACTGCAACTTGTACTTAATCAATTTCACTTTTGTTTACGCACTGGACCCCGGGTGTGACGCCGCATCGATCGCAGAGGGCTGATCTTTAACCCAACCCACTTATATGCATAATGCAGACATAAGGAATGTTGGGGCTCTATATATATTTATATATATGTGTTACATACACACACACACACTTGTCGTGAGGCCCAAGTCCAAATGAAAATACGAGTAATTACAAGAGACATAATATAAATGCCAAGCGGCGCACATAAATCAGATTACGATGCAGCGCACCCCCCCCCCCCCTCCCCCCTCCCCCCTCTCACGATCCGCCTTTAAACATTAAAGAAAAAAAAAAAAAAAAAAAAGAGCAGCAAATGTAAAGTAAAGTCAAGCTTGGGTCATAATTAAGAGTGTATATAGAACAGATAGTTAAGTGGAGAGGGTAATGGGACGACGGACTTCTCTGGCTGGCCTTAGCGTTGAGTGTTAGTTGGACTCGGCGGCGTTCGCACATGTGTTTGACACATAAAATGTGAACAGAGGAGCATAAAACATTATGAAACACAGATATATATATATATATATATATATATATAAATATGATATGTATGTGTATGTATATAGGCTGCATATATATATTTGATAATATCAAAAGGGCTGGTCGCATGCTTGCCGGCAAGAATTAAGAAATTTTCTTTTGTATAAACCAAACATGTGTCACACTCTCTATCTTTCTCACTCTCACTTGCACTCTCTCTCTCTCTCTGTCTCTCTCTCTCTCTGCTTGTTTCTAACTTCAAAAGGAAATCGTGTACTTGTAGTTGGCCAAAAGATATTCAGCCAAAAGGCCAAAAGGCGCATAAGCAACAGCAACAAAAATACATTTATTTATGGCTTTTTCAGCTAAATAATGAATTGAGCGTACTGAATTGAAGAATCTGCTAAACAAGGTATACATACAACTGCATAAACACTACGTAGAAAAGAAGAATAAAGAGAGAGAGAGAGAGAGAGAGAGATGAGCATGAGAAGAGGAAGCATTTAAGCTATAAAATTGAAATTTGTAATGCCCTTAAATTGTGGCATAATTGATATGGCTATGAAGTTGCTTAAGATTTCGCTACCAAACTTATCTACTCTTAGATATAGATGATACGAATCGGATAATGTTAAAGAGTATAAATCGTATATCTATATATTTGATTATAAATAGATTAAAGAGTATAAATGGTATTTATTATATATATATTTATCGAGTTACGATCTATAAGCTCTGTGCGTGCTTATCTAAAATGGTTGCAATGTTTCTCTCTGCAATTCACATTTATTTATTTATTTAGAAGTTCGAGAATTCACTTATAAATATATTATAACTGTTAAGGAGTTTGCCGAATATATAGTATTTTTCTATGCTTTCGATGTTTTACACATAATTAATATACATTGAGTATTTGAGCTTATCTAATCTAATTTAAAATCTCAAGTATGCCTATTTATTTCTGCTATTCATAAACTTAAAAAAAAATTATAAATATTATATAGTTTGAATATTAATATATATTATATGAATATTATATTTGAAATGCATATATTATTCATATTCATATTAATCTGCTATTATATATTATATGAATATTATTATATATATTATATTTGAAATGCATATATTATACAATCTATATTAAAATTCATCTAAATTTGTTAAGTATTTAAGTTCCCTTTTCGCAATTCATATGCTTTTCGCATTACACTTGCTTAAAAAATAATGAGACCTTTGGGCAGGGCATCGGAAGAGAGAAAAAAAAACACGCGTAGGTCAACCAAATTTAGCTTAGGGCACGCCTTCAGCTCTAATATGCTTGTGTGTGTGGGAGTAATGCGTGAGAGTGTGTGTGTGTGAGCGCGTGTGTGTGCGCGTGTGTGTGCGCGTGTGTGTGCGTGTGTGTGTTGTTGTTATATTTTGTATCATCTGTGGAAGCGCAGTCAACCTCAAATGGTTGGCCGCTGTTTGACTCGAGGCAGCTCGACTTCTTTGCGCTGCGCCCTTAACTTGGCTAGAGTGTGAGTATGTGTGTGTGTGTGTGTGCGATTGAGTGTGTGTCTGTGTGAGTGTGTGTATTGTAGCGTACTTCCTGGTTATGTGGCAGGGGAAGTTAGTGACGTGCTCCTGTTTGTTAATGAAAAAAATGAAAAAAAAAAGGCGAAGCGAAAAGGAGAAATATACATATTTACACAAGCTATATATATATATATATATATATATATATATATATATATATACATATATGTATACTAACTCACATGTATGTACATTTATGGAAAAAAAAGAAGGGGCTAAGAAGTAGAAGTAGAAGTTAGAAAAAAAAAAAAAAAAAAGAAGAAGAAGAGAAGGCAACACAGAACACGGAAGCAGCGCCCATCGCTCGTTCCCAGCGTCAACATTGAAACTGTTTGTTTGCTTAGATGGTTGCTTGATGGCGGGTCTAGCAGACGATGGATGCTGCTGCTGCTGCTGTTGCTGTTGCTACTCCATCTCCTGCTCCTGCTGCTAGTCCATCTCCTGCACCAGCTCTTGTTGTTGTGGAACGCACAACTATTTTGCTAAATTTTTGCGCTGCTTGTAGAAATTATATTGGCAACGCGCATCGAAACGTGTTTGCACCATTTGTGGCAAGCAGTTACATAGCGCGTTGTTGCGCGAATAATGCCACATGACCATAGCTGACAACAAATAAACAAAGTTGCAGCTGGCCATAGATGGCATCCAGAGCTTGCCAACTTAACTCAACTCAACTCAACTGAACTGAATAGAACAGAACTGAACAGAAGAGAACAGCAGAGAACAGAACAACAATCAACTCGACTGACCACGCATGAGCCGCACTTTGATTGCAGCAAATATTTCTTTAGATGAAGAAGAATCGGACATGTTGAAGCTGTAGATATATTAAATATATACACATATACATATATATGAATAGTGTCCAAGCAGTTGTAATTAATATGAACAGGCGGTAAGAGTGCGTGACATAAGGTGAGCACTGAAAAAAACAAAAGTAAAGTGGGAATGGAATGGCATAGTTGGGCATATAGGGAGAGCCTAGCATAGAGTATATATTCTTGATGAGGATATGATGGCTGCAGAGTCAATCTAGCCCTGTCCCTCTCTCTCTCTGTTCGTATGTATGGAATCGTGGATCTGATAACCATATAGGTTCTCTGAACCGTTGTGCTCAGATATACTGAGAGAGTAGCAGGGGCAGATCAGTTTAGCCAAATAAAACTAAAAAATAATTAAAATAAAAAATAAATAATAAAAAAAGTAATAATAAAAAAATTAATAATAAAAAAATTAATAATAAAAAAATAATAATAATAAAAAATAAAAAATAAATAATAATAAAAAAATAAATAATAAAAAAAAAAATAAAAAAAATAATAAAAAAATAATAAAAAAAATAATAAAAAAAATAATAAAAAAAAATAATAAAAAAATAAATAAATAAAAAGTAAATAGGAAATAACTAAAAAATTGAAAACCAATTTCAAAATACAAAAATTAAAAAAAAAAACAAATAAAGAAAAAAAAAAAAAAAAAACTAAATTAAAATAGGAATAAAAAAATATATAAATAAAAACAATTAAAATAATAAAATGAAAAAGTAAATACAAAAATAATAATACATATATTTGTAAATTATTTAAAAATAAAAAAACAAACAATATTTATCTTGCAATTTTTATAATTTTGGTTTTAGAATTTCACAAAATTCTTTAAATGAAAATTCAGTATAGATATCAATTTGTTCTAAAATTGTCTAATAGAAAATATATCACATATAATATAACAGAGCAGAAACATATACATATGTATACGAGTATAGTTTACAGTGTCAGTATATAGTCAGATATATATCTATTTGCTAGCCAGACACTCTCAATTACAGATTAAATATATATATTGCCTAGCTTTATATTATATTTCGATCTATATTTATGAATTTCAATTGTATTCATATATATATATATATATATATATATATATATATAGACAATCGTTTTTCGTTCAGTGTAGCTCTGCCTGCACGTTTTGTGCAATATTTCCACACAAAAGTTCCTGAACTGTGGACCATTTTAATTGATATGATGGAGTCTGATTAAAAATTCGCTGGAAAATAAGCGTTGCCCCTGCAGAGAACCTCAATTAAATACAGCACAAAGAGCAACAAAAATGTAAAAAAAAAAAAAGAAGTGTAGAGTAAAAGAGAAAGAAATAAACAAATGATTTCTTCTGTTTGCTGCCCAACTTCAGTTGAAAGGCAAACAGGAAGTTCATATTTAAAATAAGAACAAACTGAGGCACGCACACACAAAAATGCAAAGCCCACACACACACACACACATACACATGTCTATTGAGTGCGACCAAAGAGATAGTAGAGCGAGTGAGAGGGAGATGGAATGAGAGAATAAGAGAAAGAGTGATGGAGGGGGAGAGGGAGGGCGGCGTGTGCGACAGAGTTTACAACCAATTAGCATAAAGCCCTTTGACTTTCGGCCGACAACAACATTGACGATGACGTCGTCTCGGCCTCAGCTACTCATCAGTGGCCCCTCTGCCACGCCCATGGCACAGAGGGGCGGCCAGCTACTGTCTGGCAATTGATTGCTGTTGTTGTTGGTTTTTTTTTTAGTCTATTTTTATTGCGCATTTCTATGCTTTATTGCCCAAGCATTGCATCGCCTACCCTGTACTAATTGAATCGGGCATATTAATTTTCGGATTAGCTTTGGCTATGATTATGTAAGGCTAAGGAATAATAGATATTGAGGAAATGTTACAATGTATGTAACATCCATCCAATTTAGTGTTAACTTATAGATTTTAGAAATACCCTGTAATTTTTTGTTTTGCCTTGATTGACTGTTTTTTCACTCTGGGAGACTTGGAAATAATTTTTATTTTAAGACTAACTAATACTCTCTCATCATATACCCTGTATTTTTCCAACTCTTTATTTGTGTAGCGTAACTTAGAAAGAACTTTATCTTGGAATATGTTTAGCAATCTATTTTTAGAGTTTTCCGTATAAACAGTACTTTTTTGTTAGATCTAGCCTTTTTTCAAGAAAAGTTTAGAAATGATTATAATTTAATTTTGAGGCTTTCGTTTTCTTTGTTTATATACCCTGTAATCTCCCATTCTTCATTTAGAGAAGTTTTTAAATCAATTTTCTGTTGGAATCTCTAACAATTGATCTGAAACATATACCCTATATTTTGACTTTCTTTGGCTCTCTGTCTTTATTCTTTACTAAAAATTTATTTTTTTTTTTAAATTTATTTTTCTTTAAATTTTCTTTTTCACGCTGCCAACTGAGCTCTACTGTTGTTATTGTTGTTGTTGTTGTATTTGTTGTTGTTGTTGCTTAAATGCATTTAAAAGTCATTAGACGCAGGCCTTTGGGTGTAGCCGCTGCAGCTTCTTGCGATCAAACACGCCCATTGGACCAACATGGACTGTCGTTAATTGTCGTTCAGTATTTGAGTATATATACCAAGAGCACACATACAGATAGATATATATATTATATATATAAACGTGAGACCCTTTTGTGTATTGTTCGTATGCTCGCTTAGAATGTAGACAAAGAGTATATTGGTTTTATATTGTTTTGGCTTCTATTCCAAGCTATGAGCTCAGCTCGGGTGATTTACTATAACTATAGAATATCAGTTTGATATATATAACAGTGTTTCTTTGCCACCTTAAGCGGGCATCATGCAGTCCGTTACGCCCACTTGCAATTACTGCTGTTTTTTTTTATTATTATTATTTTTGTATTATTTTATTTTTTTTTGTTCTGCATCGCTTCGGCTGCTCCTTGTGCATAATTATGTCCATTAGCGTAGCTCGCAGCTCCCAGCTCAAAGTTGTTGGCTATTTGCTTGAATTGTCTTAACACGTCTTTGGCACAACTTCAAAATAAATAGGTTAGCTGCACGCAATGTACACACACACACACACACACACACACACACACACGCATGTAAGCAATCAATAAAGGCAACAAAATATATTGTTGAAATGAACATAAACAGCGCACAACATTCTTTATAGACGACCACAACGAGGAGCGGATGAGAAATCAGCCAAACATATGCACATAATTTCATTTGCCATAAACAGTTTGCAAATTTTTGCATATTTTACTCTGGCTGCGGCCTATTTATATATATATAGCCAAGTCGTGCGTCTGGGCAATGAAAACCAGCGCACCACACACACCCCATACCAGTCAACGCTGTCAATAGGCGGGTGGGCGTGTCGTTAGAACACTTAACACGCAATACCCCCAGCCCCCAGCAGCAATGGCCTCAAGACTTCAATCAAAATGCCCAGTAGCTGTAAGGCTGAAAGGGTATTGGATTTGCTTAGTCAGCCAGACTTTGAGCGACTTGAGAGGAGCGCATGTGTGTCCCTTAACACTTTAATTTCTGAAATTATAAATTTGTGGTTTGAAAGTGTTTGAAAGTTGATGCAAGGATTGGTTTGGATTAGAATTAGACGGAATTGATGAGGGTGTTGGGGAGTTGGGGAGTTGGAGCTGTTGCTGTAGGTAGAGCTATAGAGACTGAGAGAGTTGGATAGATAAATGAATATATAATATCGTATATATATGTATAGTTAGATCGATCTTATAAATAGTCAACAATAAATTCTAAACAAACTTCAATTGGTTTATCAATAAGAATAATGAAATTCTTCGTATTTGAGAGATTTTCTTGCTTCAATTTCCATTTGATCTTTATTTTTATTCATTGAAACTGTAAAGTTTTAAAATGCTTTAGAGATTTCTATGATGCAGCGATTTCTATGATGGGCTGAAGTAGGCTTTATGGTCTATATATAGAAAATTCTTGGGCATAATAGTTGGGGGGGAATATTCAGATATGGATAGTTGTGCTCATGAAAATAGTAATTGCGCGCTATAAAAAAGAAAAGAATAATTAAAAATAAGAATAAATGAAAATAGAACTCAGTAATAGAATCTCGGAAATAAGAAATGCGCATCTTAATATTTGTTTCAAATTTTCTTCGAATTATTGTGTTTATTAGCAACATTTTATTATTAAAGATTAGAAAGAAAGAAAGAAAAATATGTATATAGAGAAAGATCTTCTTAATTTTAATATTTGTTTCAAATTTTCTTCGAAATAATGTGTTTATTTGCAAAATTTTATTGTTACAAATTTCGTGCTTAATCGCATTACTATTTTTATGAACGCAGCCATATATTACACATATTTCAAATTTCTTTTTCTGCTCAATAACATTTTCATATAAATTGCTTTATATTTTTGTATTTGTCTTTATTTTTTTATATTTCTTTATTTTTTATTTAAAAAATTTTTTTTTTATTAATTTATTTTTTTGTCCGCATATCAAAGAATTGCCATTGTGATATTAAAAAAAAAAATATAACAATTTCATTAAATTTCACGTTTCTTTCGCTTCGAAAATGTCATTGCGAAATATATTTTGATTACATTTCGCATAGCTTTAGCTGTTTTTAGAACTTCCACAGAAGTGCTGTTGACTTGTTAAATTCGTATGCTTCGCATTGTGTGTCAATATAAAGAGCAGCACAAGAAAAGGATGCAAAAAAAAAAAAACCCAAAAAAAAAAAATGCTTTATTTATTTTGAACATTGATCGACAAACAGCTAAAAGTTTTATGCGATATGTCATGTACAAATACGCACAGACACAGACATACTTTGATAACCCCTTCTCTATATGGCATGGCATGGCATGACAGACAGACAGCACGCCCCCACGCCTCCCGTTGCCCGCCCCATCCTTTTGCCCCACCATCAAATCGCAATCCACTTCGCAAGACATTGGCGCAGTCGCGTG
This sequence comes from Drosophila stalkeri, assembly GCA_035047405.1. NCBI lineage: Eukaryota > Metazoa > Arthropoda > Insecta > Diptera > Drosophilidae > Drosophila > Drosophila stalkeri. The sequence goes on from JAWNPR010000061.1 coordinate 19,569,128, forward strand.
TGCCGCGCTTGTCACATTTTATTTGATTTTGTATTTTTATCTCGGGCGCTCGACTCTCCCATATGTACGTATGTGCATAGGTAGGGGCGATTCCCTCTGATTCAGATACAATACGCTGCTACATAATTCACGCAGCATCGCTTCTCGCTAGCTAGCTATATGCGAGTGTGTGTGTGTGTGTGTGTGTTAGCTTTTGACACTCGTGCTGAATAAACAATAACAACAGGAGACAAGCAACATGGCAAACAACAAAACAATTTGCTGCTCAAAGATTTCTCAAGCACATGCTATATAGAGCCACCCACTACAAACTCCCCAAGCACCACATCTCTATCTCTCTTTCTCTCTCTCTCTCTCTCTCTCTCTCTCTCTCTCTCTCTCACTCTCTCTTACTCGCTCTGTTGCTCTCGTTGTCAGCTGCCCTTTTTGTTCTTCTAAAATGCGCAACATTTCATTGTTTATTTGTCAGCCGAAAAGTCTGTCGCTTTTTTTTTTTCTCTTTCAACTAAGGCAGTTGATGGCCAATTCCAGGCGCTAAATGTTTGACAGCTTCCCTTCAAAGACATTTGACACATACACACTTACACACACACCTACACATATACATACACATACATACATACATACATACATGTGTGTGTGTGTGTGTTGGCGTGTTTTATTGCTGCTGCCGCTTGTAGACGCACATTTTGTCGCATTTAATTAGCCAGATAGCACGCGACAACAACAATATCGTTTGCGGCAGTTCATCATCAACATAAACAACGAGGGAATTGTTATTGTTTATGATGACATGACAACAAAAAAAAAAATAAGAAAAACGGAAAACAAAGAAAGGAAACAACAACAAACAACAAGAAATTAGAAATATGAAATGAAGCTATAAATAAAATGCATGTGAAAAATCGTTTTCTTTTTCGATGAAAATCCACTTTAATATCTGAAATGATTTAAGAGATATTTCCCTTAAATTAATTCACATTAAAGCAGCAGATCTAAAATTTAATTAGTGCTTAGCTTAATGTGTATTTATGTTTATATTTATATTTATATTTATATTTATATTTATATTTATATTTATATTTATATTTATATTTATATTTATATTTATATTTATATTTATATTTATATTTATATTTATATTTATATTTATATTTATATTTATATTTATATTTATATTTATATTTATATTTATATTTATATTTATATTTATATTTATATTTATATTTATATTTATATTTATATTTATATTTATATTTATATTTATATTTATATTTATATTTATATTTATATTTATATTTATATTTATATTTATATTTATATTTATATTTATATTTATATTTATATTTATATTTATATTTATATTTATATTTATATTTATATTTATATTTATATTTATATTTATATTTATATTTATATTTATATTTATATTTATATTTATATTTATATTTATATTTATATTTATATTTATATTTATATTTATATTTATATTTATATTTATATTTATATTTATATTTATATTTATATTTATATTTATATTTATATTTATATTTATATTTATATTTATATTTATATTTATATTTATATTTATATTTATATTTATATTTATATTTATATTTATATTTATATTTATATTTATATTTATATTTATATTTATATTTATATTTATATTTATATTTATATTTATATTTATATTTATATTTATATTTATATTTATATTTATATTTATATTTATATTTATATTTATATTTATATTTATATTTATATTTATATTTATAATTTTTTAATATTTTATTATTATTTTAAATTAAATTTTAACAAATCATATTTATCTCTTCTCATTTTAGGTAAGTCCTATAATCCATCTAATGGAATGATGAGTGCTGAAATTACTGGTAAATTTGTATTTTCAATATGTTAAACATTTTCGAAATCCATATTAAGTATTTGAGCTAAAATTTTTAAGTTTATAATTTTAAAAAAATATTTTTAAAATATTTTCTTCAAGGATATTTTGTTAATTTGATTACTTCAAAGTATAGTTTGCAATCTTCGATCTTAAGTAGATATAACAAATATTTATGTATACTTTAAATAAGTTGAACATGAATTGAATTCAGGCAATATTGGCATTGTGAAAATGTATGCGACAGGCAGAAGTTGGCGTGGTAAAATCCATTAAACGTTTATGAAATATAGGTGACGACCTGAGTTGCTCTAATTCTGGGTAGGCAGCTTAAACCTATCAGTGTGCCCATTCAGTAACTATCGATAATAATCGATATATTTTGATGTTTTAGTTTCGGTTGCACTGCTTCAGCTTAGAATAGACCATAAGTCATGTATTGTTCCTTTAAATTAAACTTTATTTGTGAGCTCAATAATATATATGCGTATGTACTCTGAAGTTTTTCCATTCGATGCAATTGAAATTCAATTAATTTTGTATTTTAAAGGAATTTTCCTTATTTGATTTTTTTTTTCGTAATATTCAACGTGTATTTTTTATTTTTTATTACTATTATTATTATTATTTTTTTTTTTTATTTTTTTTTGTTGGTTTTTGCTGCTCATCTTTCATCGCTGCGAGGTGTACAAATTGCTTTATTATTAGCTCGCGGGACAAAGCCAAATACCTTTGACAACAGCGAATTCCACAAATATTGGCTTTAGTTTATTAATTTCCATTGCTGCTCTTATTATAAGCGCATTCATTTGTCTGTTTGGCTCACGTCAACGTCGTTGCCATAAATAAATACGAAAAAAAATATAAATATATATATATATGTATTTATATTTGTATATTACATTCGTTTGTATTAACTGAGGAATTGCATTTAATCAAAAAGGCGAACAACTCTTATTTCAACAGATAAATTCGCAATTCGCTAACAAAGTGAGTTCTGCGGCTGAATTGTTGACAAAGAGTTAAAATCCAGAGAGCAGAGACGTTTTATCGCCTGAATTCATTGATGAAAATGAAAGTTAAAGCGATAAAAAGTAACCAGGCAATCCGCATAAATATAATTGGACTAAAGCATCAGCTGAAACGATTTAATCCTATCTATTGTAAGGCAAAGACTTATAAAGTAGGTTTCTCGCTTTATTAATCGTTAAAGAATTATTTAAATTCTTTGTAATATTTTTGTCATTTAACACTTAATCGAAATACAATGTCTTTATCGAACTCAATGTCAAGTCCTATCGAATTGTTCTGTAGGGTTTTCAATTAGGTAATTGATTGTGCTTTAAATGCGTGTAAGAAAACGAAAAGAAAAGAAAACCTCTCTCCCGCAACGGAGACACCCACCCAATCGATGAGAGTTAATTAATTTGAGTTCGAGTTTTCGAACGGCTCGAACAGCCCATCAAATTTTATGTATTTACAAACGAGCGCAGCATAAACTATTCCAAGTCCCTTGTTAAGCCTTCGACAAAAGCGAATATGGAATAGATGATATGCTATGTATATATAAGTATATATATATATATAGATATATATAGATATATATTAGTATATATGTATATGTATATGTATATGTATATCTGAGCAAGCTAAGCCCCAAGTCAATGTCAAAATGTCAGCCTTGGGTCTTGGGGGCTAAGAACTTCCCATAAGGACCTCGTTGGCCCTTTTCCTGCGCTGCTTGCGCCGTTTAATAATCAAACATCTAACAGACACACACATACACACGCACACGCACACAAGCTGTGTATGTGTGTGTGTGTGTTGCCTGCTTTGCTGGCAACCGTTTTTCAATGTCAATGCACAGTTAAATTTAAGGCACGCTAATTGGCAACAGGGCTGCACAATAAATCACATGGCCAAAAGAAATCACGTTCTGCCATGAAAACGTGGCAGCAACAGCAACAGCCTTAAGATTAAATATCTTATAGTATATCAAAAAATTATTTTGAATTATGTTAACAGCGTGCCAGGCTCTAATTATGAGAAAATGCCGTAGTTAGCCTAGACAATTGAAATTGCCATAAATCGAATTTTCGATTTATTTCATGAATTCTTAACAATTCGGATAGAGTTAGAATTAACTTGATTCCATTTGATTCTTTACCTTCATTCAATAAGCTCCCTGTCTCTCTCTCTCTCTCTCTCTATCTCACTCTCTCTCTCTCTCTTTCTCTCTTCAATGATCAATCACTTGCGGTTCGTCGACTGGAATGTTAATCACAGGATTTTGGATTAGGCATGCGTTCGTTGGCTAATTAGCAAAACCAATTTGTGTGCCGCGACCTTCTCCTAGGTGGTTGTGTTGGCTTTTAAGTGGGCAATGGCCTGATGTGGGTGGTGGGTGGTGGGTGGTTGGTGGTTGGTTGTGGCGCGGCGCGGCGTGTCGCTGCTTGAGACAGCGGAAAAACTAATTTTCAAAGTCAATGTCGCGAATGCTGGCATTTAACAGGCGTCGCGGAAAGTGTTTGAAAACTTGTTGTTGTTGTTGTTGTTGAGTGTGTAAAGTTTTCATTATATATTCAGGCCAAAACACAGGCACACACACACACACACACATATATGTATATATATAAATGTATATAAATATATCTAAGCATAAAACCCAATTTACATGCCCACACAAAGAGAGAGAGAGAGAGAGAGTTAGTGAGTGAGGTGAGTATGAGAGAGAGAGAGAGAGTGAAAGTGTGTGTTGGGAATTCGGTTTTGGTAGCTTGCTGCAAAACTTTTCGACTTTGCCGTGTGCACAATTCAATCAGCAACAACAACAACAATCGGCAACAAGCACACACACATACTCATACATATTGACTAAGCTGGCACACACACGCTCAAACGTGTTGATTTGACTGAAATGCTGTGTGTGTCTGTATTTTTTTAGTCTGTTTGTTTTTTCTACTATGGAAATCATTTTCATTTCCCAAATGCTTGGCAAAAAAGCAAAAAAATTGATGAATGAAATTTCCATTGCTAAGTTCTTAATATGCATGCGTGTATGTGTGTGAGTGTGTGTGTATGTGTGTGTGTGCGTGTATAATTGATATGCATTCATCTTATTTGAAATTGACAAGCGGCTAGCCATTATTGCCATTGCTCTTTTTGCTGTTGCTGTTGCTGTTGCTGTTGCATTTGCTGTTGCTGTTGCTGTTGTAGTTGTTGTCGTTGTCATTGCATTTAATTTGCAGCAATGGTCATTAAAAAGTTTGCAGTTTGCACATTGCAATCATTAATACAGCTGGGAAGCAACCTTGCTCACCTCCTGCTGCTCCTCTTGCTCCTCCTGCTCCTCCTGCTCCTGCTGCTCTTGCTGCTCCTGCTTCTCGCAATACTTTTATTTATCCATCAATCCATTTTGGCTAACTATTCATCAATCTATTTGAATGTAAATGAATTAGCTCACTTTATGCTGCATTCACTTTTGAAAGCTCTTTTCAGTTTAGTTCACGTTAATTATTTTTACTTTTTTTTATATTTTATTTTTTATTTTTCCTGCATTCCATTTAATTTGGAATAGTATCGCTATGCCCTGCAGCTTTAGTGTGAATAATTCTTATGTAAATTGAATAAAAAAATTAGTTTGTATAAAAAAAAAAGAATAATTATTTAACTGTCAAATAAATAATTATTTTGTAACAAATGCTAAAAATACATTTAATACGGTTTAATGTAAAATATAAATTTAATTTGTATTATAAAAAAACATATTTTTTTTAATAATTAAATTAAATTATAATTTTACTTTATATTGTAAATTCCATTAAGATTTATCGATTTTTATATGCGCAACAAATATATTTAATAATAATAATAATATGAAAATATTTAATAGCTTACATTTGAATAGAAAATAATATAAAAAAAAAATTTGAATAGAAGAAGAATATTTTTTACAGTTCTTTGTCAA
>JAWNPR010000061.1:19580000-19772500 GCA_035047405.1 Drosophila stalkeri
TATGGTAGCAGCTAGAAGCGAAATGTCAAGCGTTGCCAGCAACAATTTCGCTTCTCTAACTGAGCTGTTGCCCCCGCCGCCGTTGCAGCTGCCAAGCGACACATATTTCGTTTGCTAACTGAAAATTGCAATGCAAAATGTTGCAACAATAACAATTTGGGTTAAAATGATTGTGGAACAGAAAGCGACAGCAGCGTGGCAGCCACTGAAGGCGAGCAGCAGCAGCACAAAAGAAAATTCAATGGAGAGAGAGAGAGAGGGAGTGGACGGACTGAGGGGGGGCGACAGTGTGTAGCAACAAAAGAACAAGAGCAAAACAAAAAGACGAATTCAACAAAATGCAGTTGTTGTGCTTTGCTGCATGTGTGTTGCATGCAACAACATGGCTCAGTTTTTATTTTATTGTTAGTCTTTTCTTTATGTTTTATGCTTTGCTATCGACACTTGGCGCTTTGTGGCAGCAGCCGGCGATGGCAAGCGTCCAGCGATCGTTCACTGTGGCTTTGATTTTGTGCCACTTTTCAGCTTTGCTGCTGCTGTTGCTGCTGCATATGCTGCAACTGACCCTGGCCAGTGGCCGAGGGGCGAGCGTATTTTTGCATGCAAAAAGCGGAAATAAGCCACTTGAGGCGACCTCAAAAAAAAAAAAAAAAGGAAAGAATGTAGAGGGGGGGGGGGGCATATATATGTGTGTGTGTGTGTGTGTGTGTGTGTGAGTAATCGTGTGCGCCACTTGCCACAAGCGGCCACAAAAGTCGGCGACGTTAGCAAGCAAAAGCTAGCTGTAGCTTGCAGCTGCCACTGACTGCGGTCGGTGTGTGTGCGTGTGTGTGTGTGTAAGTGTGTATGTGTGTGTAAGTGTGTGTGCAGCTCACTCTCTCAACTCAGGTACAAGCAAATGTCTGATTCTACTTGCCTGCACTTTTATTATATAAAATGAAATGTTTGAAATAATTCAACAGCAGCAGCAAGAGCAGCAAGAGCAGCAAGAGCAGCAAGAGTAGCAGGAGTAGCAGGAGGCGCAGCAGCAGCAGCAAGAGCAGCAGGAGTAGCAGGAGGCGCTGCAGCAGCAACTGCTGCAACGAAGTCAGCTCATACAAAGGTTAATACGTTGACGTTGGCCAAAACCTGATTTACTTGTTCTGCTTGGCTCTCTTGCTCCCTCTTCCTCTTCCTCTCCCTCTCTCACACTCTCTTCCTTCTCGTTCTCTTTAGCTGTGCCGGCGCCGCTGCCCAAGCGGCTCTGATTGCCTTTGTTTAAGCTTGCCTCGCCGCCTGCCTGACCTGCAACATAAATTTCAGCATTTATTTAAGCCTGACTGGCTTCAGCTCTATGCTGTTGCCTTGCCATCGTCGTCTTCTTCTTGCTCCTCGCTGCCCACATGTTGCGCACATGCACAAGTCAAGTGGCTCACTCTATATATGTATATATATATATATGTGTGTGTGTGTGTGTGTGTGTGTGTGTGTGTGTGGATGCACACTCAACGCTGTTCAGTGCAATTGACTTCACAGAAACTTTGCCAGCTTCCTCTTAAAATAAACAATCAATATTTTTAGCCGATTTCGTTATAATTAACACTAAGAACAAACAGTAGTCAGCGTCAGCATGTGTGGCTCCAATCTGATTCGCTGTCTCGCTCACGCACACACTCCCCCACTGTCTCTAGCTGTCTCGCTGTCTCGCTGTCTCGCTGTCTCTCTGTCTCTGTCTCTGTCTCTCTGACAATCTGTTGTTGCATTGCTTGTAACATGCATAAGATTTTCTAGGCATTTGCTAGGGCTGTGCTCTCTCTTTTTTTATATTTTTTTATATGAGCATACCCTGTAAAAGTGCTGTAGAACTAGGGTATATTCGTGTGTCTAGTAGATAGTAGTAGTAATAGTAGATAGTAGAGGCATTTGAATAGGTTTTTGCTATACTTAAAGTTCATTTGTTACATAATTATAGGATATCTTTTAGTCGTGCTTTCCTACTCTTTCTTTTTGTATATTTTCTGCAGCGCCTTTCAATCAGTGGCTTTTAATTATTAATTTTGCGCAAATTGTTTATAAATTGTATTTGGAATACTTTTGGTTTTTGGCCAACGGCAAACATTTTCCTTACAAATTGTTCGCAATGAAGAGATGGAAAAGAGCCACAGACTGGGATTGAGGCAATTGAGCGGGTTTCTCTCACTAGTTAAATGATAGAATTGAGATAAACATAACAATTGCGATGATTTAAGAATAAAAAGTGAGAAGAGAGAGAGAGAGATTGATTGATCCGCTCAGATTTGTCAAGGTATACGAATTTAAAGTCGTTATGTATTGTATTTTACTCTAAAATTACCTAAGCATATATTGGAATGTGTGTATTCCATAATATTTCATCTAAATCATAAACTCGAATTCAATCAAATGAATTTCAATTTTCAAGTTTCCACGGACAGCAGACAACAACTAAACGCTTAGCTCTCTGGCTGTCTAGTACATAATGCATTCAGAGCTGTTTCAATTGATTCATTTGAAACAACAAAAACAACAAAAACAACAATAATAATCATAACAGCAGCAATAACTCTAAACAGATTCTATTTTTGTTTCGGGTTTGTTTACCCAGAAAGAAAACATTGAACGAAATCTCGTTCAACTTTTGAGACGAAAACTTTTTTGTTTTTCTGCTTTAAAATTTCTTGCGTTGCTTTAAAGTTGAACCAAAAAAAAAAATGAAAATAATGTTGCAATCGGATGCTACTGACTGCATAATACTCGTTCAGGGTATGTTAGCTGTTGATTTTATTTTATTTTATTTATTATCTATCTATCTCTAAAATGTTATCAGCTACAATATCATCTGATATATCATTTATATATCTTTGAGCTAGGATTTCAAGCAGCTAATGGGGGATTATTTGAGGAAATCCTTATATGTTATATTGTCATACAAAGATAGCTTCAGGTATTCAACGAATACGAGTCGGACGGATGTAGGGATAGATATATAGACGTTCGATTGGAAGAGGAGAGAGGCACGGACGAACAATCAGTCAGGGATTAGAGACACTAATGAAGACTTGTATGATTCAACAATTTCCCCTCTCTCTCTCTCTCTCTCTCTCTCTCTCCCTCTCGCTCTCAGCAAGTTTTGTAATACGCGCTCGCATTGTATTTCTTTCTATTGCAATCTCAATTTGCCTAAATAAAGTCTGCTTAAAACTTAACAATTTACTCAACAAATATATGTGTATGAATATATAAATATATATGTATAAATTTAATATATTTCTTGGAAGAATTTTGTAAATCAATATTGGCCAACGTTTGGCTCTAGCCAACCAGCTCAACCATCAGCTTTGGCATAATGGGGCTGCTGCTGGGGCTTTGGTTGGGTCGGTCAGCCAACCAGCCCAGCCAGCCCAGGCGAGCCCAGCCAGCTGGTGTTTGGATGGAAGGCAAAGGCAGAGAGCCTAGCCAAGTAAAATAAATTGCTTTGCTCAATTAGCGGTTTTGCCAATGCAGCATTTCACTTTGCCAACGGCTACTTTTAGCCATGGCCACAGCCAATTCCCAGTTAGCTAGCGTGTGGGTGGGCTTGGGTCGGTTTGAGTTGGGTTTGAAGTTGGTCTTGGCCTGGGCTTAGATTGGATAAGATGAATGTGCTGCACGGCTGCACGGCTGCTCGACTATTGTAAGTAAGTTATCCTCGTGCCTGTTGGCCACACTCGATTTGCATATGGCGGCAATTAATGTCACTGATGTTTGGTAATCTGAGCAGCGCGTCAATTGTGACAGTTAATCGAGCTGTAAATTGCATGTAGCTAGAGGGAGTGATGCCTCAATGGGCGTGAGAGCTGCAAGATGGGGAAGATGGAAGATGGGAGTTGGGTGTAGGTAGATGCAGCTGTTGCGACAGTGTGCATGGTTCCGCTTCAGCGGCGGCAACAGAACTTAATTATAAAACATAAGCAGAATATGACAGCGTATAAGTTAACGAGAGCGCGGGCGAGGTTGAGGGGGGAGGCAGTGTGTGAGAGAGAGAGAGAGAAGATGGGGCAACAGCTGGTAGCATGTCTGTCTGTCTGACTGTTGGGCTGTTTGTCCGTCTGTGCATTGTTTCAATGTCACGTCGCATCAACCGCCACGAGCAGCAGCAGCACCAGCAGCTGCAGCCGGAAATGCAATCGCAGTGTTGCAAGTTGCATGTTGCAAGTTTGTGCTCTCAAGTGCTGCCACTTTCGTGTGGGTGTCTCGCTGCTCGACAACTTCACAACGTTACTCAGACACGGACGATGAAGTTGATGATGACGACGACGACGTCTACGACGAATGCTGCTGTCTCTGGGAAAATGCGCTAATTATGTTGCCAGCTGGTGGCAACTTCTGCTGCTGCTGCTGTTGCTGCTGCTGCTGCTTTCATTGTTGCGACCTTGTTTTGTGTGGAACAACAACAGCAGCAATTTGTTGAATCTGGAGTGCATGAAACAGGAAGAACTACACTCATAAGTAGCTGCAAGGATAACAAATGATAAAAGTCACAATTTGTTTGAAGAGAGAGAGAGAGAAAGAGAGAGAGCGAGAGAGAGAGAGAGACGTGCGTAAACCAAATTCCCCTAGCCCAATTCCATTTGTGCTGGCTAAAAATATATATTAAGCATAAATTAAAGTTGGTTCCAGACAATTCAAAGATTATTTCAATTACAAATTCATTTGCATTTCGGAACTACGCTCAAAACAAATTAATCATAAGAAAAAAAGAAGACAAACCAAACACAAATTAGTAGATTCTAAGAAAAACAACAACTACAACTACTACAACTAAAAGCAACAACAATGAGTTAACATCAAATGAACAATAAAAATTCAAGCCCTATAAACTGGGTCTGTAAACAATGGCAATGACTAGAACTGCCAACAGCACTGGGGGGGGACTGGGTGGGCAACAACAAAAGGTCATTAAAGATGAAGCAGAAAAAAAAATTATATATATATATATATACATACTAGAAGAGCAGGGAAATACGTACGTAACATATACATATGTAGCATATAAATTCTGAGAAGATTTAACACAACAACTTGGCTTTAACTAAACAACTTCAACTACAAATGCGAAAGCACAAGAATAAGAGTTGAGACAACAGCGCCATGCGTATGGGAAGCAACTAGCTCTCGCCACCCGACTGGAGTAACTGCATGTTGTTCATCATATATGGTGTGTCGCACAACAGTGAGAGACTTCTGAGAAGAAACTACATAAATATAACAAATGTGACAGCAAAGCAGAAAGAACAACATGAAGAACGAAAAAAAAAACAAAAAAAAAAAAAAACACCGAATCGAATAGCCAACGGGCAAGCAGCCAGCCAATCCCAATCCCAATCCCAATCTCAATTTCTATCCCAATCCCACTCTCAACTGCAATCGCAACTCATTCAGTTGGGGAAAGCAACGAGTCAAGAACAACGCACGAAATTGTTGAAAAACGTATTAAAATCAAAGCACACACAATAAAAAACATCAAATTTGTTTGCTCAAATCCATCCAACCTGTCGTAAAAAGGAAATATTGAAATAGCACTGCAGAGCATAGAGAAAGAGAGAGTGAGAGAGGGAGAGAGAGGGAGAGAGTGAAAGAGTGAGTGCCCAGCAGCTAGCACTAAATTAACTGCTAAACACATTCGTCTACATTTCCATACAAACACAGACAGAATAATTCTGTTAGAAGCATAGCATCACCTCTCTATGCGATTCTCAGCTTTTAACAAGTTTGTCAATTGTGAGTAGGAATTCTCGTTTGCTAATGATTAGAGTCTAACACATTTTGAAAAAGATATCAAGAGAATATGAGAATTGATGTAAGCAATAGAGGTAGAGGGAAAGTAAGTGGGTGAGAGAGAAAGAAAAAGGAAAAAAAGCTAACATATTAAGATAGCAGATATCGGGTGGACAGATGGAGGGAGCAAAGGGAGAATTCAGACAGAGAGAAAGAGAGAGAGTCAATATGGGGGAGAGAAAGAGAGAATATGAAGAGAGAAAGAGAGAGAGAGAATATGGAAAGAGATAGAGAGATAGGTCGATTGAACATGGCGAGAGAGAGAGAGAGAGAGAGAGAGAGGGATAGAGAGTATGGAGAGAGGGTAGATCAATTAATTAAGGAGAGTGAGTTAGATGAATTGAGCAATGAGAGAAAGAGAGTGAATATGATGATAGGAAGACTGAAGTAAAACTCAAAAAGAGAGCAAATGTTGAGTGAAAATTGAGAGGTTGAAAATGAGAGCGAGAGGTGCAAATGTAAATTCTAGAGAGAGAGAGAGAGAGAAAGAGATATTTAGAACAATGAAATCCCGAGATATATTCTCAGTAATTAGCCGAAGGCCTGAGTAGCCAGCGCATTAAATAATTAAGTTATGATTAATTTTAATTAATCCTAACTTTAAGACATTAAATAATTAAGTTATGCTTAATTTTAATTAATCCTTACTGTAAGACAAATAAATAAATTCTCAGTAATTTCTTGCACTGGGATTAACGAATTGGCTAAGACATACTCCAATGAGCACATCCCAAACATATTCCCGCAAAGATGTGTCATTATTTTGACATGCAGCTGAGAGATGAAAACTTTTAAGACCAGATTAGCATCATCGTTGAGCTGTACGGGCTAAGCTAAAGGCAGCGCTGTCCACGCTTGAGTCATACAGTGAGCGAAAGAGTGAGAGAGTGAGAGAGAGAGAGAGGGGCAAGAGAGTCTTAAAAATTAGCTGATTCAACTGGATTTTTGGCTATAAGCCGGGCCATCAATTTGTCAGGCAGACATGAGAATGAGAGCCAAGACAAGGCAAGACGAGGCAGGGAGTATTAAGGCTAATTCGTGTAATCGGCCAACATTAAAGCGAGTGCATAAAGCTTTTATAGTGGAATTGCTACGGGATCGAGTTGCGTTCAGTAGGTGGTTCATAAATCTTGACGATTTATTTAAGAGCTTTGCGTTCTCATATGCAGGTGCATGATATTTCTTGTTGTTGTTGTTGTTGGAGCTCAGCTCGTAATCAAGGTAAGCGTGAGAGCCGACTAATAAATGCTCATTACGGCGCCAGTTGATGATGAGCATGATAATGAAGACGTTGTTGGCCATGGCCAAAGCGTAACAAAGGAAAATTGCATGCAATTGCGTGCCATAGAGCAGCAGCAGCAGCAGCAGCAGCAGCAGGAGCAACAACAACAGCAGCAGGAGCAAGAACAACAACAACAGCTGTGTAAGCTGAGAACCCCATCAAAAGCTGGCTAAAAAAAAAAAAAGGCTAAAAACCGGTTATTAGCTCTGGCTCGATATGCATATTATGACTAAATATGGAATTTGAGGTGCAAAAGAAACAAACACATACGAACAGTCAGACCAAGAGGCCGATGATGATGATGATGATGATGATGATGATGAGGCTAAGGCTCTGATGGCCAAAAGGAAAGCTTTGACTAACAAAATTGAGTTTTGGTTACAGCTGCAGTTACGTTTAAAGGGATAGCAGCAAAACAGCTTCAATCAAAAGTAAATAAAACACAAAAGAGCGAAGATCAAGAGTGTGAGCGAGAGAGAGAGAGAGTGAGAGAGAGTGAGAGAGAGTAGATGCAAAAACATTTACCTGCTGGCCATGGCCAGTGTGTCATGAATGGTTGCCATCGCTGCCGGCTTCGTCAGCGCTCGCTGATTGTCCTTCTCGACGCTGTCTTGATTTTAAATTGTTTTTTATTAATTCAATAAAAAACATGAGTCAAGCGCAGCCAATGAAATGGCCAGCAGTGCCAAAGCAGCCGTAGTAGTAGTAGCTGACAACATGAAAGCAGCACAAATCTTTCATTTAGTCTACAAGCTAAGCAACATAGAGAGCGAGAGAGAGATAGAAAGAAAGAGAGAGAGAGTGGCATACAGTCATAGATCCTGTGGAATGCAAATAAATGTTTGGCATACTCATCAAGTTTTATTCGACTCGAAGATACCCTAGATATACATATTAAGAGGCTAAGCTAAATTTCTCGCTCTTCTATGCGCTTCTCACTGCATTCCATTGAGACTGCTTATTTTATGCACAAATATACATACATATATATTTAACTTTTATACTTTTAAGCGCATTTGCAGCCATAACTCAAGTAATTGTTGTTGTTCCGTCCAAAGTTGGCAGCAAAGCGAGAGCAAAGTCATTGTATTGCGGCTCTCAAAGGCACGCGTGTGGGTGTGGGCGTGGTGGTGGGTGTGAGTGTGGGTGTGGGTGGCCGTTTAGTTAGTTTCTTGTGTGTGAGTGTGAGTGTGTGAGTATGTGTCCTTTTTGGCCAAGTGGCAAAAATTTCAAATGACATTTTAATAGTTTCGCTTACAGTTGTTGTTGTTATTGTTGTTGTTGTTGCAGTTGTTGTTGCAGTTGTTGTTGTTGTTGTTGTTGTTATTATTGTTGTTGCTGTATCCAACTTTGGACTTCAGCCTAGTTGTTTGAGCTGCGTTTGCCTGCACAGTTAGTTTAAGCCATGTCCTTGCCATTTCACTTTACTTCATTTGTCACAAAATATTTGCATATGTATATAGTATAGAAGGTATATGTATGTGTGTGTGTGTACGTGTGTGTTAGCTGCCATTTAAGTATCCGCTGTATACCCTTGCTATTTCCCATAGACTTTGAACTGGTTGTTGCTTTTTCTTTTTTTTTTGTATTTCTCTTCTTCTATTGCTTCTTCTTCCTCATCATCTGCACAAATTGGAATTCTGCGGCTATAATGCAAATCTATTGGGACATTGTAAAGTCATCAATTTGCGCTTGATTTGATTTTTCGATTTGTTTTGCCTTTTGCAGTTTTTTTTTTTTTTCCTATTAGCATTTTGCCTTTGATAAACGCCATTTGCTTTCAACTTTGAACTAGTTGATTTTCCGCTGTGTTTATAGAAGCTTGAATGCAGCGAAATTAATCTAGAGTCGATATAGTTGCTATCGATTGAAGTTGCAGTTGGGTAGTAATTAAATGTATATATATGTGAATTAATTATATTTATGTTTATTTTCTTGATAGCCAGAAAAAACTCATAATTTATGTAGGTAATTGATGATAATTGATATAATTACTTAAGGCTATTTATGTCAAGAACTTTTCAGCTTTTGACCCGTTTATGATATCAACATTTTTATAAACAGTGAAAGTCGAAATTGGATTTTCTGTTATGTATGTCTGCGTATTCATTATGTCTAAAGAGACTTGAAATTTCGTATATAAAATCTATAACTGATATATCAAACATGTTGAAAATCTAGAGAAATAGATAAATATACAATATATTCGCAAGCTAAAAATACAATTGAGTTACTTTTGACTTCCTCTATCGATTACCCAAAAAAAAAAAAAAGAAATAAATAAATAATAAAAAAATAAATAATAAAAAATAAAATAAAAAATAAATAATAAAAAATAAAATAAAAAAATAATCAAATAATAGAATAAAAAATAATAAAATAAAAAAAAATAAAATAAAAAATAAATAAAAATAAATAAAAAAAAATTTTTTTTTTAATATTTAAAAAATAAAAAACAAAATAAAAAAATAAAATAATTTAAAAAAATAATAAATATTAAATAAGAAAAAATAATAATGAACAAAAAAATAATAAAAAATAAATAACATAAAAAAACAAAATACATAATAATAATAATAATAATAATAATATAAATAATATAGAGCCAAGACAGTTAAGTTGCTCAAAACTCCTTCCACTTCCCTTAAAAAATAAATACATATACACACATATATATATATGTATTCAATTCTTATTGAACTGTGAGCGAGCATTATGCAGTTGGTAGCACTCGCTTTTACTCGCTTTTAGATCGTGTTGTCATTAGCTTGAATTATATATTGATACAGCCGCAGAGCTGCGTAAAGTGCAGCTCGAGACCGAAAATCTGGGAAATGTGAAAACGTGAAAATCTGCGACTAAGCCGAACCATATTAAGAGCCTTCACAACAGATGATAAGAGGGGGGAGGATGAGGAGGGAGTTACGAAACAAAAGCGAAGGAAGATTGTGCCACGGCGGATGCGGTTCGTTGGGGAGACAAAGGCGGCAGGGAGGAATGGTTTGAGATGTGATAAGTGCAATTTCTCACGTGGCACCAAAGAGCGCAAGGATTAAGCGACGGACGAGCGACAGCCCAGAAATTTATGAGACGTGAGCTGCAGCAGCAACAGCAGCATGAGCAGAAGCTGAAGAACGGAATTGAAAATGAGTTTTTTGGGGTTGGCCTGGTAGGGGGAGGGGGAAGAGGGGAGGGGGGGGGGGCTATTGGCCGGGACTATAAGCGAGAGCGGTGCATATGAAACGTGGTTCGTGTGCAGTTCGCCGTGACAAACGGCAATGGTGACAGCGTCAGCTGTGGCGGCGAGAGAACGGGAGAACGGACGAACGGACGATTGGTCGGACGTTCATTTCAGTCTTTTTTTTTTTTTTTCGGAAAATGCCGTTCGAAATGGAAATGGGATCATCGCATGCGTTGTGGGTATTCGTTGCCTGCTGCTGCAGCGTGGCGAGCAGGGGGATGCAATTCCAACTTGAGTGGAAGTTGCCAACAGCCTGACGTCGACGCTGCTTTACATTCTCTTTCTCTACGTACCTCCCTTTCTCTCTCTCTCTCTCTCTCTCTCTCTCTCTCTCTCTCTTTTAGTTGACTATATTGCTCTCAGTGTATTTCACTGCATTGTTGCACCACAAATTGTGTTATTTTAAGGCGTCACATGTGGTTACTGTCGTTGGCTCTTGCACGTATAAATAATGCGCTTATCGAGACTTGACTGTAATTACCCAAAAAAAAAAAAAAAGACAGGAAAAAAAAATAGGAAAAGTCAAGCATGCTCAGCTATATATATGATTGCCAATGGGGTTGCTTAGCTTCATTGCTATTTTTAAGCGAGTTTAATGAGCTCATTAATATGCAAATGCCGGGCTGCATAGGGGCGTGACCCCATCTCCATCTCCTGGCACAGACACACGTTAATCACCCCTCCACTCTCTCTACCTCCCTCTCTATCTCTATCTCTCTATCTCTTTCTCTCTCTCTCTCTATCTGGTTCTGTAAAGCTGCAGCAGCAATTCAAACAATCAATCACACACACAGACACACACACACACACATTCTCCCAGCCACAAAAGCTAATCAAATGCGCATTGTGAGCTGCCCCGGAAAGAAAAGTCTTAAAGGTTTCAGTGTCTGTGGGGCAAGCAGCACCTAGCATCAAATGCAAGCAAACCAAATCAAATGACCACTAAAAAAAAAAAAAAATGAAGCATGTCGTGTGTATATACATATATATATATATATATATACATATATATATATATATATATATATATATCTCCCGGTATTTGTCTGTGTGTTAAAGTGTTAAATTTGATTGATGCGTTGCAAAGCTGCTGGCAGACACACTGAAAATTAGTTGGCCACAGTATGCCAGCGGCTCAGTGTGGTGCGGGTGGTGCGAGGGATGGTGCGGCGGCGTCTGTTGGTTCTGATGGCGGACTGTTTGCTGTTGCGGCGGCTGCGGTTTGCTTTTGCCCTGACACCAGGAGTCAAAATGATTGACAGTCGTGGCCAACATGCTCATACCAAGCCAATCCAATCTACAAGATGATTATTAAATGAATATCTAAGTGGATTACTTTTTACTCAACGTGACTACTCCAGGCAAGGAGTGAAATTAACTAAGAGATTGAATAAAGTTTGTGTAGAGCCAGAAATAGTTTACGAATAGCTAGAGCAATGCAATAAGTCAATGGCATATGGAAATCATTTAATTTCGTTTAATTGAAATCTTTTTATTTGAGGGCAATATTAAAGCTAAATTGATTTACTCCAATTTACTCTGCACTTCTATCTGTGACCGAATCGCTAGATTGGATTTTAATATAAAAACCTAATATAATAGCAGATAGCAGATGGATTAACTTGCATTTGAATTGCTTCATAATATGTTTATTCATGCCTAATAATGAATAACAAACACTGACAACCATAACGACTCTGTCAGAATGTGCTCAATACTCATTTCGCTCGTACGCAGAGACTACCGGGAGTGCCTTTAACAATAGCTATCTCTGTCTCGCTCTTTCTCTCTCTTTCCGTCATTCTCTTTTTATCACTCATTTTCGCTCTCTATCTCTCTCTCTCTCTCTTTCTCTCTCTCTCTCTCTCCCTCTCTCTCTCCTTTTCTTTCCATCTCACCCTTTGTCTCTTATCTCACTCTCTCTGTCTATCTTTCCATCTTTCTATATCTCCCTTACTTACCCGCTCTCTCTCTATCTCTCTTTCTGTCTTTCTTTCCTTCTTTCTATATCTCCTATTCTCTCCTCTCTTTCTTTCTTTCTATATCACCCTTTCTCTCTCTGCTTCTCTTTCTCTTTCTCCTTCTCCTTCTCTCTCTATTTCTTTATTTCTATATCGCCCTTTCTCTTTTCCTCTCCTTCTCTCTCTCTCTCTCTCTGTCTCTCTCTGTCTCTCTCTTTCTATATATCTCCTTTTCTCTCCCTTCTTTTTTTCTTTTAATATCACCCTTTCTCTCTCTCACTCTCTCTTTTGCTAATCACATAGCATTACGTCCCATCATATTATTAGATCTAATATATGTATACCTATATACCATATACATACATATATATATATAGTAATTAGATTTCATACTGCATCTTTTATGTATGTTCAACATGTGTGCCTGAAAATTGACTTTGAAGTCCCGGGCAACTGTGACAAATTGCAACCAACTGCAACAATATGTATTTAATGTCCAAAACGTTCTCATTGCCCATTTTTCTATGGCCCAAAACCACTTTAAAGTAACCCGAAAAAAAAAGAAAAAGGAAAAATTAAATAAAGGGAACAAAAACTGGCGAAGCGGCAGATAGAAAATAGAAATGACGAAGACTAAATACACTTTTAGAACTGTTGGACGTCTAAGACTATTAAACAGGGCAATTTATGCAGCTTAAAAACTGATTGCAGATTAAATATATTTACTATATATATATATTTTCTATATATATCATATATAGAGCTCTGCTCAGATTTCTTTTCTAGACTCTTTCAAATCTAAATGTTGCATGCTGCATGACAAACTCAGAATATTCTCGAGAAGGATATAAGAAATTAAATACGTTTCGCATTACAGTGCAGCTGCCACACATGTGCATGTGTGTGTGCATGTGTGTGTGTGTGTTTTATCATTAACATCAGATGCCGACAACTGCCGCAAGGAAGTTGCAGTCTTGCCCCACTTGAGCCTGCGGCTTGAAATTTTGTGCCACTTGTAAGTGGCAATGCAGATAAAACAGGCGTCGTTTACATTAAACAAACAAATTTCAACAAAAGCTCAACGGGACGACAATCGAGTGTATGTTTGTGTGTGTGTGTGTGTGTGTGTGTGTGTGTATGTGTGTGCGGGTGTTTTCAAAATGCCCGACATAGTTTCCTGTGAACAAGTCCTTGTGCATGGCCGGGTATGGGTGTCTGCCTGCTAAAGTGCTGTAAATTGAGCACATCACCAAAAATAGCAACATATTTTGCATATAAAGAGACATGGCAACAACAACAATAACAACAACAACGATATGGCAGCATATGCTAGGGATATATATGCCTGCTGCAGGCGCATATCAAATGTCTGACAGAGACGGGGCGGGAAGCCATAGAACGTGTGTGTGGCCGCTGCGCATGCGCAAACCGCAAAGCAAACGGGCTGCAGCCTAGAATCGAATCAGATGCTGGCCAAGAGTGAAGGGCTAAGATGGGGAAGGAATGTAGAGTGGTATGTTAAGGATTGTGACGTTGGGGTTGCTGTAACTGCAACAATTGTGAACCACAAGGCATTCAGTAGTTGTAAGCGTAGCACAAGCGTTTGTCAAGAGCGTGCCGGACACATTGGCAATTTAACGCCTGCTTGGCTTAATGCTGTCACTGTCTTTGTGTATTATGTGTGTGTGTGTGTGTGCGTGTGTGTGTGTGTGTGTGTGTGCGTGTGTGTGTGTGTGTGTGGGAGCAGGTGGCAAAACAGTTGAGTGCATGCCATCTTCATGGCAACGACGACCATTCGTTGACCAGCATTGTCGACTGGCTTTGAGCTGCACTCGCTTGTCAGGCGTAACCAAACCACAGGCTAGAACTATATATACTCAATCACAATCGCAAACAGAGAATTGAGAACAGCAATAACAACTAACTGCAACAATGGCAACGGCAACGGCAACGGCAACTGTTATAACTGGGCCTCAGCTAATCAGCGAGCCGTAAAGCTGTTTAGGCACAAACACATTCGCACACTTTCAGCATTTCCAATCAACCAAAAAAAGAGAAAAAAAAAAAAAACATATGTTCGCCATATGTGTTTCGCTTTTACTACATTCTGTTTTGGCCAAATGCGATTTGCAGCTCTGCTAATTGTTAATTGCCACAGCGTTGCCAGCAATTGCATTTTGTTTCTTTTTATCTGGTTGCAACATGGCCATAAAAATATGTAAATGCTGTGAAATAGAATGGCTATGCCCTGTACCTTATAGCTAGAGTTGCTTTGGTCTAGAATATATATTGTATATTTATATACTGTGTGCATCAAAGAGTTGAAGACTATACAGATTTCTCTGGCATATTTATAAAAAATAATATAGCTAAAGATCTTTTACTATAGAATTGCATATGGAGAAGGAGAGGTATGAGATATAGAGAAGATATATAGATTTATATAATAGATGTATAGAAATTGTAATATTTTTTTGTTGTTCAGGTAATTGGTTTTCCCTTAAGACCTGCAGACTTCAGCTATTTAATAGTCGAACTTAGCTAACTGAAATCGTTCGCATATCAGTTGAATTCTATTTGGGTATCTGATAGTCGAGCATATTCAATTCATATAAATTTGAGGCTTCCCATCTCAGCTGAACTCTGTTAATATGAATAGTGAGTGAGGAAATCGCTAAATTATTTATAGCATGAATATCGACATGATTCAAGTTGAAAGCCGAAAGGATGGGGAGAATTTCATAGAGATTTAAGAGAAGTTTTTTTTTTTTTTTTTTTGTAATATATATTTAGCTGGTTTGATTGAATTGAAATGACTATAACTGAAATTTTCGCTATTTAAAGTATACATATTTTTATTTTTATATTTTTAGTACAACAGATACTTTTGTACATAGATATTATTCTATCTCACATAGATACTTTTGTATCTTACAGGTCCTTTTATAACTCAAATATATACTTTTGTATCTCACATAGATACTTTTGTATCTCTTATAGACACTTTTCTATCACACATAGATACTTTTATATCACATATAGATACTTTTGTATCTCACATAGATACTTTTGTATCTCTAAAAGATACTTTTGTATCTCACATAGATACTTTTGTATCTTATAGATACTTTTGTATCTCACATAGATACTTTTGTATCTTACATGTACTTTTATACATACTTTTGTATCTCACATAGACACTTTTCTATCACACATAGATACTTTTCTATCACATATAGATACTTTTGTATCTCACAGATACTTTGCATCATTTTACAGCTGCTCTAAATTTCAATACATTTTTCTATATAATAATCAATACTGATCACAAGATACTTTCGTTATATAGAATAGACTGAATAGACTGCATATCTGTTCACACGTATACATACATAATATTTATTACACATACATATACACATGTTGAAATTGTTGATTTGAATCAATTGGAGTTGTAGCCGATACAGTTGTAAATATTGAATAACTAAGCGATTTCTGGTTGAATATTTCACATTTGTTGACAACATTTTCGATATTTGAATTTTGAAGAGTTTCTGGCTTTGACCATATCAATGGATGCACTTTCTATGCATTTGTGAGGGCTACAAAATAAACAAATTATTTACGTGGTTTCCAATAAACGCGACGCAAAGGGGCGCTCGTTGTTACTTTGTGACTGTTCCGATACCAAAATACAAATACATGCATGCAGACATACGTACATATATATGTACGTATATATTTGTATGTATAAATGTTTTGCGTTGAAAATGAATTTATAATCCCTTGAAAAATGGGTCAGGCCAACCAGCAAAAATATTTGCAAAAGCAGAACGCAGAGCCACAGCCAGCTCCAGCTCTTCGTTTTGGTTAGACTTTCCTGTTTATTGTTGCTGTTGCCCGTTGTCACTTGGATTTATTGGATTTATTACGCTACGGCACAAGTTACAGCCCCCCAATTTGTGTGTGGGTTATATATATATATATATAATTTTTTTTTCTTGTCTTTTATCGGTTTGATGATAAGGAATTACCGTTGAACTATTCCTGTCGGCAGCGAAATAAATAAAATTACAATATTTATAACGTTTATTTGGTTTGCTTGCCGAAATAATAAAATAATTTGAGAGCAACATTTTCATTTATTAAAAAACAATTTTGTTTTTCACTAGACATATTGCATTTTGAACAAGTGTTCTTGTATAGAAAACAAAACATTAGAAGTGCACGACTATCATAAATATTGTAGATAATATTTTTAAAAGTTATGAGTGTAAAATGTTGATATAGGGTCTGGGTGGGGGGTTGCGATAGATATATATATATATATATGGTAGAAGGTTGACCAAAAAGAAAAAAATAAACTGAAAATAAAATAAATAAAATAAAAATTTCATATCGAATCGAATCGAAAAACTTGAACTGAACTCAGTCAAGTCAAGTAATTAAATCAAATTCAAAGGCATAGACAATCGATTATCGATTTTTTTTTATATGTATTTATAAATATATATACATATACTTTGTTTATTTCTGCCTGTTACAGCCACTCAACCAATATACCCTACACATATTCATTTGCAATAAGTTTCATAGCCAAACCGAAGCTCGTGTGCGAAATTGAAGTTGTTGTGTTAGTTGTCACAAAATGCACAAACAAATAAAATGACAAATAATAAACAATCAACAAAATGTAGCAAAATTTTACATATTTCAATTTTTTCTTGTTTTATTTTATTATTTTTTTTTTACGATTTTTTAATAAAAATAATTACAAATGCAGTTAAGTAAAGCGAGCTTATGTCATTCAATATTAAATTAGTAAATACCATTTTTTGTTTTATAACTTTAACATTCATATTATATTTTTAGCTCTATGAATAAAAATTGTTATTGATGTGCATAAAAAAAAAGAAAAATGGGACTTGATATGAAACTAATTGAAACTATGCTAAATCAATATATTATAAATTTTTTTAAATGACATTAAAATGTATTTAATAATATATGTAGATATGTTAGCTGTAAAAAGTCATATTAAACTCTTAATGGAAATTTTGTTAATATAGTTAGCTGGCTGTGTCGGGCGATGTCTCTCATATAGATACTAAATACTTAACATTTAGCACACTTATTTAATGTCATCAAATTCTCTCATATGCCTAAATAGTTGCACTTTAAACGTTTATTTAAATAATTTTTATTATTATTATTGATTAATTGCTTGGCAAATGCCAAGTTGAAATGCTGTACAAGACATAAATACCAACTAAGCTGGGCCACATTGTTTCCTTTCAAATGAGTCTCGAATGACTAACTGAATTCCACTTGGCGAGTCCTTGAACATGACCAGTTGTGCATTGTCAAGGTCATCGAGTGTTGATTTTTAACGAGCACGCTCTGGGGAATTTGTTTGCATTGACAGCTCTGAACAAAATGCTCATCATCAACAACTACTATTCTTCTATTGCAGATGTCATTCCGCAACAACAACAACAACTACAACTACCAGGACCACCGACAGGACAATCGCAATCGCAACAACAACAGCAACAGCAACAGGCACCGCGTTTCACAACGCATCCATCGTCATCGGGATCCATTGTTAGCGAGGGACGGACCAAGATTTTACAATGTCATGCGCTGGGTAAGTTGAAGCCAACAATAAGTTGAAGTTTAGTTTGCTAACGTAAGCCGACTTGAGCTTGAGCAAGCGTCTAAACATTACACTTGTCCTTCAAAACGTCTGCAAATGCAGCCGAAGGCAAGCAGCTTAAGGATCTGCAGGATGTTGAGAAAGCGTTCAGCCCGTTGGGCATTGTGGCAAGTGGCATGTAAAATAAAACCCAAAGCAGGAAAGCACAAACTGAAAATGAAAACGCAACACACACACACACACACACACACATCGCTATTATTATTTTATTTTTTTCTCTTTTTTCTTGCTGGTTTTTCAGCACTTTTTCGCCTTTAGCTTTTGAAAGATAATGAAGTAGAAAAACAATAACTTTTATGAGGTTTCCAGCGTTTTAGGAAGCCCACGAGAGCGTGAGCGCGCCATAATCCTTTGAGCCGTTTTGTTTTGGGACTACTATACAACCCTCCCATAAAGGGCGGTTGGGTCACTTTAGGGCGTGGCCAAACAAACACACACACATACACAGGTGTTGCTTGACTGCGGACTAAGCCTGCTGCGTCTGACATTTCCAAGTATCGGTTACGTATTGTAACGTGGCAAAAATGTTATGAGGCTCTCTCGGACTTTGGCTTGGGCACTCAGCTCGGCTCTGCTCTGCTCTGGCCTCTTGTCCTTGTCAGCAGCCGTTGTTCGTTTATGCCAATGCGGCATAAGGACCCTTAAGACAATTTCAGGACCCACATGCCCTCTCAGTGTTGTGTGTGATATTAACTTTGCGCCTTATAGCCTTAGGCTACGCACAATTAGCCGTGAAATATTTTAAAGTTTCTCATTGATAAGTCAAAGTGGGATATTGTATATAAGCTGGCTCTATTCATGTGTGTGTGTGTGTGTGTGTGTGTGTGTGTGTGTGTGTGTGTATTAGACATACAAATGCTTCAATTTTATTTGCTTATCTTTAGTCAAGTAATTTTTATCTACATTAAGCACTTTTGCATTTCATTTGATTATTTAATTTACATTTTCCTATAATTACATTTGAGCAATGCCTTTGTGATTGAAGAGAAATTCAAGTAATTTATCTGATAGCTAGCTATAAAGCTGCTTAATCTGCTGCAAGCACATGAGGTTTGATAAAATGGATTTATTTGTATTTGTATTTTATTTTATTTTATTTTATTTTTTTTTTTGAGTCAAATGTTATTTAAAATTCGACAGGCTAAATACATATGTGAAAGGAAAGAAAGGTTAACTGAATGTAATCTCTTTTGTTATTGGTCATTCTGGAAATTGAAAAGTTGTCTATGATATAGATATATATATATCTTTAGTATAGTAATCTATATCACACACACGCATCTTGTCATACATATAGCATATATAGGTCGGCCATGAGCAGCCGCCTGCACTTTGCGTAAGCTGCAAAATGGCCAAAAGCACAAATGTGGCTTAAACGTTAGCGAGGCACAACATGAAAAAAACAAAAAAAAATAGAAAAAAATAGCTGGTAGGCAAAAAAAAAAAGAGAGAGAGAGAGGTAAACAAAACATGCAAATCTTTTTAGCTGCTCTTTGCGCCGTTGTCCTTGATGTTGCAAGTGTCGCTGTTCCATGTTGCAACAAGCATTGCCCATGGGCTGCGGCGCTTCACGCACTCTGCCAGTCACTTTGACACTTTCACAGTCAAACACATACACACACATGTGTGTGTAAATGTGTGTGTGTGTGTGTGTGTGTGTGCATAGGCAATGCAGCTTCTTCAGGCTGACTTCAAATTCGATTTGATTTGCTAGAAAATGCATTTTTTGTTTGTGGCATAAAAATAATTTGTAGAAAAATCAAAATGCATTTAGTCATGCGAGTGTAAAGAGTTAATGAGATATAGTAGACTATGCTATACCCATTAACTGTATAATAGTTGTTGAATGCTGAGTTTTTTAATAATAATTAATTTAATAATTATTATGCCCACTAAACCCATTGAAATTTCCCAGTCAACGAAATATTGAAGAATCATTGAATTAATGCTCGCTGCATGGTATCTGCTAGTCGAGTATTTCCAGCGCAATTATATTAGACCTTTCTTTCTAAGCTTTTTGCAGCTTTGTGGGGTAGCTCTTAGCAGGGTTCAGAGTATCAGCTAGTTGGGCACGAACAACTAATGCAGTCGAACCTTCTTTTATTTTAATATTTTATTGAGCTTCAATAATGCATTCAAGCGAACTAAATTTTTGCTGCAGTTGCTTCAAATAAGTCGATTTCGTATGATTCAGGTGAAAGGTTCAATGTCTCAGGAGTGAACTCCTGCTTTATGTTGTTGCAAGTAAATGGGCTAATAAGAGACTTATGAAGAAGAAGCAGAAGCTAAGGAACAAGTTTGATGTGAGCTGTAAATGAAATCGTAGCTAAATTTGATTTTTTATTCTTGTTAAAAAAAAAGGTTTTTATTTTATTCATTTAAATTCTCAAGTTTTGACTGTAAATAATTTATTATATATGCGTTGTTAAGGTACTGCATATATTTGTAATGGATTCTACATTTCTTAAGAAAAATATATTAAAAATAAAAAATACAACAAAATATGTATATATATAAATATAAAATAAATATTTTATAATATATATACAATAGACTCGGATAACGAACATTTCGCATAATGAACACACTTTTTTTTTGTTTTTGAAAATAAGTTTCGCTTAAGGAACACTGTTTCGCATCTAACAAAAAATCTTAAAACATTTATTGTATGTAAAATTTCTGTCTGTGTTAAACAAGAAAATAGGGAAAAATTAGAAGGAGTTCTAATTGCGTTAAATAAATAAGAATTTTATTCAACAAGTTATTTGCCTTACCTTTCGAGGCAACTTAAGCAAGTTTTAATGGCCAATAAAGCAAAAAAATTAAAGAACTTTACATAGTAAGAGAATTAGATTCAATTCAAGCACATACAAATATTTCTAATTGAATAGTTTAAGCTTCATACAGTAGTTGCCCCAAATAATAATTGTAAAAATTATGTTGCATACTTTGAGGCGTAGCTATGAAAAACTTTCAACTTTCAACACTTTATCTAAATGAATGTGCTGAGATTTTTTTATTTTGAGATTTTGGGGCATGATGAAAACAATGGGAATGTGTTGTTGTTGTTGCTTTGTGGCGCCATCTGGCGAAATGTGGCGATAAACTGTGGTTTAGCAGATTTCGTAAACAGGTAAGAAAGAAAACTGTTAATCACGATTATAAATGACAAGTTTTTCTTTCTGTTTGGTATAGCGGTGAGCGGGCAGAGAGAGAGAGAGTGGGAGAGGGAGAGAGAGCTTGCACAGTGAACGACATGTAGTACAAATGCAACTAATATGTGTGGCAAGTGCTGCAAGTACTTCCCGTTGGCAGTGCTCGTACTTTAGGGTGTCATAAGCATAAAGCTGGCGAAATGTGTGTTGAATTGTTTTCGAGCCAACAAAATGAAGCTGGAAGACGTGAATGCATGTGAACTGAGCGCGATGTGCAACACGCTGTTGCCTTGCCTTGCCTTGCCTTGCCGTGCCGTGCCACGTCTTAAATGCGGCGCATTCACTTGCAACAAAGACACTTTTATGGCTACAAAGCCCGTTGCCGAGTGTCGAGTGCCGAGTAGAACAGAAGCTGTATAGCAGCAAATGGGCACAAGGTGGGGCGTTGCATGCCACGTTTGCGGCAACTGCATCCAAAGGCGAACGTGCCGAGAACGTGCGTGGCATACGCCCACCTTTTTGCCTGGGTGGGCGGGGCAGGGCAGGGCAGGGCAGGGCAGGCAGCGCACCCTACTTGTGCCTCTTACTCTTACTCTCTGGCGCTTTGGCTGCTTCTCATCTTGAGCATCAACAAGCAGCAAAGCAGAAGAAGAAAGAAAAATACAGCGCGAAGCATTACCAAAAAGAGAAAACAAAAAACAAAAAAAATCGTGAAAAATTTGTATTGCATTGTTTTTTTTTTTTTTTTTTTTTGTGTTTGTGTTTTGCTGCCATTTGTTTTTGTTTTTAAGTCTTCCTTTATTTGTTGTTGTTTTTTATTTTGGCTATAACAATGCGGCTTCACGTTTTTTCTGCTGCCTGTTTTTTTTTGCCGTTATTCCCGTTGTTTTCGTGCTGTTATTTAAGGCCTGTATTGTTACTGTCAAGCGGCAGGACATGTAAGAGCGAGACAGGCAAAGAGAAAGAGAGAGAGAGAGAGAGAGAGAAAGAATGTGAGAAAAACTATAAAGAGCTTTAAGCTACAAGCGACTGCAGTATACCCTGAGAAAAGAGGAGGAAGCTTTCGATGTCGTTTTGAATCTCGAATTTGACTTCGACTTCGACTTCCACTTCAATCGTAAATGACGATCATCTGAGAACTTATGAGAACTTAAAACTTATTTCTCTCAGGGATCAGTAATAAAGTCTACGCAGCCTGAAAAATACTCACTTCTAAACTTCTGAAAATTCGTAAGATTTTTCTATGGCTATGCCACGCCCCCGGTAGTAGGTGTGGATATACAAATTCTTTCATAAATTCGCCAATTTTATAATGCCTAGTTGGATTCTATCCAATAGAAACATTTGTTTTTACGCCCACATGCCACGCCTCAAATGTTTCATATTCTATACATAAACCAATATACTCCATTCATTTCGCGAGCAAAGTGCAAAAAAAAATAAGAAACTATTCGTAAAGTATTTTTATGTGAATTCCTAGCGCTGTGAGACGAGAGTCGCAGGTGGAAATGAGACTAGAAAAAGGCTAAAAACTATTTATATGGTTAATGATTTTTGTTTTATTTTTTGCCTAATGGATTGTTTGATTGCAAGTTTTAGATTAACAAAAACGGAGCACAGCGAGCATATTAAACAGATTAAAGACAAATATAGAAAATATAGAAAATATATAGAAATATATACAAATATATAAAAATATATACACTCAAATGAATAGAATCACTTGACTAAGTGAACTTTTTATATCCCAACTTTGTGCATTGTGGATTATTATAATGTAACAAATTAACGCGGTATGGGCAGGTGTCTTGTTTGTGTAGGTATTATATCATGTATCTAGTATATAGTAATTTACTTACTTATAAGAGTAAGTTAGTCAGTTATAGTAATAATAATTTACTTATAAGTCTTTGATCTTGTTAGTCGGTAGAGTTAAGAGTTCGAAAGAGATACAACAAATTTTCCATAACAATTTTATAGTAAGATTTATAGATATTAGTTCCAGAGATTATCTCTTGAGAGATCTGTGAAAAGGTGAAACCTATGGAGTATATGATTGATTTGGTAGCAATTCGAAAGCATAATTAATATGTATAACATAAAAAAATAAATATAAAATAAAAAATAATTGACGAATTGGAAAATATTTTGCTTGTAAATTCAACTTTTAAAAATATAATTTTTCTATTGACAATTTAATTTTCCTTTCGACAGGCTTTGCCAAACGCACAGGTGGCAGACACACTTAGAGTTACTTGGGTATATCTTTTAAATCTATCTATCTCGCTGCCTGTTGACCAGCTGTTTGTGGCTAAAAGCGCAGATAGATAGCTAGATAAGAGAATAAGAGCATAAAGCGAAGCAGCGCGAATGGCAAAACAATGGAAATGCATAAAAGTGGAAAGTGAAACGTGTGAGAAAATAACTGCAGAATGATGAGTAAAACAAAGTAAAGTAGAGCTGAGTAGAGAAGAGTTTAGAGTAGAGCAGAGTAGAGTAGCGTGGAGTGAAGTGAAGTAAAGCAGAGCAAAGCGAAGCGAAGCGTTGAAAGCTGCAGCAGACGAAACGGACGAACGTGCTGAGCGAAAAGCCTGCTAGACACTTAATATACCCTGTACAGCAAACAAGTGGGTATGCACGCATGTGCATGTGTGCTATGCACTAAGCTCTTCATTTAAACAGAAAATTCAGTTATTAATTTTTTTTTTTTTTTGTAGATCTATGCAATTAGATTAGCTAGATATGTGATATATACCATATATATAAATTGTTAACATTACATTAATTTGATTTTTGCTGGGTATATGCTAGTCGAGCATTTTCAGTTTAATGCTCTACGTGTTGTTGTTTGTCTTGTTGTTGCTGCTTTTTTTTTTAGTTTACTTAAATTCGAGTGCAATGGCGACAACAACAACAAGAACAACACACACACACACACACACACACTGGCACATACTCTCGCACACACACACACACTCACACTTATGCGTTTAGTTGCTGTGGCAACACTTGGCAGATGTCCTCTTGGCGAATGTTTTGCCTTTTGCTGCTGCGGCTCTCAAAGGGCGGCGTCGGCGCATTGCACTGTGCATAATTTAGCAAACATTTGCCACAGAGTTGCACACACACACAGGCACACACACACACACACACAGAGACACACACGCACATACATACATAGCTGACTAAGCGACAAGACCTCTGCGTCACTGAGGGCAAATAAATAGGTGCAACACGAAGGACTAAGACCTAATACCACAAAAGAATTAAAAAAAAAAAAAAAAAAAATGCTGTCCACAGTCTATGCAAGACTAGGCAATGCCCAATAATAATATTTTGAATTGTAGCAGAGATAATAGCAATGTGTGTGCAGGGAAAAACTATTAGCAGACATATAATAGCCATTGCCTGAAAGTACAGGGTATTCCTGGGACTGGACAAACAACTAGAGAGCGAGACAGAGAGAGAGAGAGAGAGAGAGAGAGAGTGTGATCGAAGGCGCAAATGAATCTGAATCAACAACAGTGCGCTCGCAGTGACAGCTACAGTTGACAAAGTTCCAGGTTTCAGGATAAATATCGTAGTCCCTGGCAGCCGTTTGACAATTTGCCGAGGTTATGAATACAGCCAGAGAGAGAGAGAGAAAGATAGATAGATAGTTAGTTAGATAGAGACAGAGTGAGAGAGGGAGAGTTTTTAGATTTCGAGTTATGTGACATAAGACGACAAGTTGGCAAGCTGTGAAGCGTTTCCAAGAGACAGCCACAAATCAAACAATTTCCGCTGTTTATGCGAGGCATGTACACTGAACGGAACAGGATGAGGTGCATATCACGCACACACACACACACACACGCACACATGCACACGTGCACACATGTACATACATATATTAGCTACGCATACATGCAACGAATAGAAGCGTGCAAATGCAATTTGTTGCGTGGAGTCGTCAGTTTATTGAATTTATTTATATGCAGTCGCTTGCTTAGACATTGACTGATTGAACGATTGATTGATTGATTGAGCGATTGAGTCACTGAGTGCAAAAACGAATTTCATTTTAAGCATATATATATATATATATATATATATGTATATATATATATACACAGGCAGTACTACAGCCCGTCTCGATTGCAATATGTGTGTGTGTGTGTGTGTGTGTTAGCCAAAAGAGCTGAAAGCTTTAAGGCATGGAACTAAGTTTCGCTAGCCAAGATCTAATAATGTGAAAGCAGCTGTAAAGTCGAAATTTAGTTGGTATATGAAAGAAGTTATAAAATTATTATAAACTAACGATAAATAGTTAGAGTTATGGAGAGCTCTTAAAATATATAATATATTTTTATAATATATTATTATTATATAGACATAGATATATGTTTAGATTTGTAGAGTAAAGTTCTTTGATATAGATAGAGATACATATGTTGAGAGATTTTGAGTAAAGTTCATTGCGGCATTGCGGCAAAACTCTGCCAAAGTATCTTATTCTATAAGTCTTCAAAGCTAGATGAAAGATGTATTCCACAATATTATTATAAGAAATGATAGATATTAAACTCTGTCTATCATTTGTAAACTACAGATAGAGAGGCATGCAGAGATTTTAACAGTTAAGTTCAGTGAAATAATAGCGAAGAAATTCAGCTAATCTATGCTTACAGCTAAATGAAGAAGTTTTTATAGAATATAGATAGAGAAGTTATTATAGATGTTAGATAGAGTGATAAAGAAATATCTTAAAAGATAGTAGATATATAGATATGTAGATATATAGATATGAATATATATAGATATACAGATATATTGAGAGTTACGTTAGTAGCATTAGAGTCTAAATCCAGCTAATGTGCCAGCATGTGCCGCCAGACTTCACAGCTAGATGGCGCTAGTAAATGAATCGAATTACGATTCGTTTCAATCGTTGGCTCTGCCAGACGCTTGACTGACTCGCTTTTGTGGCTTGGGCTTAAAGGATTTTGTCAGTTTAGTTATTAAAAACTCACTTGTGCAAACATCAGAGAAAGAGAGAGACAGAGACAGAGAGGGAGAGAGGGCATATGTGTGAGGCAGCAGCTTGCACTGGACACTGGTCGCTGGGCATTCGGGCAACGGAGACCATTCAGTTGTGTATTTTGGTCGGCTTGGTTAGTTTGGTTTGGCTCTGGTTATTGGGGACTTTGCTTCGATTTAACGCTGACACATATCGCTGGAGAGAAGTCTGCTTCTTGTTCTAGTTTTCTTCTTTTTTTTTCTTTTTTCTTCTCTCAGTGCATTTACTTTGGCTATATTTGCCTTGCATTGCTGGTGCTGCTGCTGCTGCTGCTGCTGCTGTTGACTAAAGAGAGCTTTTCACTGTGCGTGTGTGTGTGTGTGTGTGTGTTTGCCTTAGAATTCCCCAAATTGTAATTTTATAGCTGCGTCATTGCCCAAATGCTCAAATAGACTTTAGCCCAGCGCCAGGCTTGCAGGCCAACTTTTTATGCCGTCCAACACTTGAAGGAACTTCTCTTCGTCTTCGTCTTGTTCTACTTCTACTTTTACTTCTTTTATTATTATTATTTTTTTTTTGTATTTTTGGCATTTACTTTTGCTTCACGTTTTGCTTCTTGGTTCGTTTTTTTTTGTTTTTTTTTTTTTTTATTTTGGCACTGGCCCTCTTACGGGCTATTCTGTTTCTTTGGCTCATTTTATTTCCTTTGGACTCCCTTCTAGCATTTCAGCTTTAGCTTTGGCTTTAGCTGTCTGTCCCAATTCGATTTCATCTGCTGCCAAAGTGCTGCCAACTGAATGCAATTGCATTGCCATTGGCCACATCTTCTCTCAGTCTGCCTATCTATCTAACCATCTAACTATCTTTTGATCTGGCTCTATCGCCCTTGTATGTAGAGCATGTAATTTGGCATAACAGCGCCCTATATATATATGCATATGTATACCCTATAATTATACTCTAAACTGCGAGTAGTTAGAGTAAACTTGATATTATTTCAAGGTGATATGATATCTGGTTATACACAAAAATCACGCAAAAAGTAATTTGTTTATAAAAAATAGTTTTCTAATTAAAAAGTTTAAATTTGATCTATTGATATATATAGTATACAATATAGGGTTATATTTATATATATATATTTATTTAAATGTGGTTAATAAAATATTAAAATTATATAAATTTACAATTTAAAAATTGTGGAAAGTGCATTAGCTAGTCGTTGAGTTTAGTTTATTGATTAGTTGTTAAAGTGTTGTTGGCCTGCAGACATGCCAATTGCATGCAGTTGCAGAGTTAACGTGGCTAACGGCTTTTTCGACTATCTCAAAACAAAAAAAAAATAGATGGAAAAAGAGCAGCAACTGCAACGCAGCGTCCTGGCATCCTGTTGCATGCCGTGGGCCAGCGACAATATGCGATTAGATTGCAGTTCACGGTAGGCCGAGATGAGTTTATATGCGTATAAATATATATAGAGAGGTATATAGAGAGGTACATTCAGAGAGCCAGAGAGAGAGAGAGAGAGAGAGAGAGAGAGTAAGAGACTCTCAAACAGAGTTGGCCAAAGCGCATATTTTATTCAATGTTTCATTTAGCCCGGCGAACTGTCGAACTGGCCAAAGGCCATATCCAATTTTAGTTTAGAAATTGCAATTGCAATTGCAATTCCAACAGCAACAGCAGCAATAGCAGCAATAGCAGCAGCAGCAACAGGAACTCTCAACACTTTTTGCCCGCACATAAATCAACTTTAAATTAAATGCTCGACGGCAAATCGGTATCAAAAATGTCGCTGCAACAATAATGGCAAAGTCATTTATTTAGCTGCCCCTTTCCGATAGCATTTGGCTAAATTGTGTGCCAAATCTCGTTGTGCTCGCTGCTAGTGGAGTGTGCCCAGCCAGCATCCTGCTGCTATCATTGTTACCAATGCTGCTGCCGCTGCTGCTGCTGCTGCTGCTGTTGTTGCCGAGGGTCCCTCGATAGGCAACGGAAGCTCAAACACTCACAGCGAGAACTATAAGTAATATCCTTCTTTTTTTTTTTTTTTTGCATTGGGCGTGGCCAGCAAAAGATTTAATCGCACTCAGTTTCGAGTGCAAAGGGAGTGGGAGAGGGAGCGAGAGGGGAGGGGAAGGGAGGGAAGGATAGAGTGGATGCTGCATAAGAAAAGAGATATGGTTTTTAACAACATGTTCATTATGCAACAATACGAAATGCGAAATACGAATTGCTGTTGCTGCTGCTGCTGCTGCTGCTGTTGCTGCTGCTGCTGCTGCTGCTGCTGTCACAATGCGTGTCCCCTGTAAAAGTTCTGCCTGCAACTACCACACAGACACACACATATATACATATATACACCCAATGGAGCCTTTACTTATGCATTATGCTTGAACTTTATTTCACAGGTTCACCACAGCCCACATATCGTTGGCTCAAGGATGGCATACCCGTTGCCGATTATTCATCCAGTCAATTTTATCGCATTCACATCACGAAACGCGAGGATGCTGGCAGCTATCAGTGCATAGCCAGAAACGAGGCTGGCTCCATATTCAGCGAGAAGAGTGACGTTGTTGTTGCCTGTAAGTAAACGCACAAAATATATACATACATGTGTAAAATATATATATATATATATATATATATATATATATATACATTTACCTGCATCTATATTTGTATCGGGTGTCAGCTGTCCCTTTGTGACAAATTCAGCTTCAACTGTTCGATCAAACTGGCGGCTGCTAAAGCCATTGTAATTAGCCTTGCTGCTTCTGACGTGTGAACACATTTCTAACTACCTGTCTGCATGTCAATTTGACGTGTTTTGTATTGAACTCACACACGCACACACACACACACACACACTTTCTGTGACACATGCATTAAGCACTTGGCTTAGTCTCAGCCTAAAGTGGCTTAAATGTGGTTTCACTATACAAAGCATAAATAAAATATTAGAAAAATACATATATAAAAATATAAAGAACTGATTGATTGAAGAGCTATGATGGTCAACCAAACAATTGAAATACATTTTTGAAAAGTATTTAAAAGAGCTCCAAAAACAGATGTCAATATATATATTGATAATATATATCAATATATATATTGATAATAAATTTATATATAATATATAATAAATATATATCAATATACATATATATATATATATATATATATAAATTTCATAATATACATACATATATCTATATTAAGACAAACCAAAAATATATTACTGCTAATCACTTCCTATTGCCGTAACAGCTGCATTTGATTTACAGACATAGACAATTGTAGCACAGCTGCTCATTATTTATAATTAAATGTTATGAACAGCAATTTTTTAACAATATTTGACATGTGAATTAGGTTGCGAGTAGATAGTAAAAGAAAAATCAATAGTTTTATTAACATTCATTGTTAGCCGGCTCACACAGTTACAATATGAATATTATGAATATTCGAATTATGAATTCTGAATTATGAATAGAAATGTAAGAGAGAGAGAGAGAGAGAGACTCTGGTCGCTAGCATAAGACAATCACTATCAATTCTCATTATGAAGTTTGCTGTTTCTCTCGAAATTTAAATGAAATTTCATAAAATTCGACAGGTGTTCGATAGTTGATAGAAACAAAATACCAAAATGAGATGGGATGAGCAGCAGAAATTTGAGGAATTTACTTAGAAATCACAAGCATTCGTTATCTATTAGAATTATAGTTTTTCATTATTTTTATTGAAATGAGAAGAGAAGAAGTGGAAACAATATTAATAGGTTAAATTTCTTCAAGAAAATGAGCAGAGCTGAATGAAGAGAAATGATCAATGCGAAATTCACTGAGCAAGTGCTACTGTTAGAGAGATATATTTATTATATTTATATGTTTATTTATTAATTAATTAATTTATTTTTATTTTATTATTTTAAGAATATTATTACAAATATGTATATTTATTGCTTGTCTTTAGAGACAGCTTAAACTAGTTTTACATGAAAATAGCTTAAAAAAAATATCAAAGATGATCTATATATAGAAAATTTTATATATATATATCAGTGTTATCAACCCTTCTTGAGCAAAAGAAAGCTGTTTTTTTTTTTTTAAAGCTAAAGTTTTTAGCCTTATTGAAAATATATAAATAATTGAGAACGCTTTATCTAGTTAAATTATAAAGAATTCCACAATGGAAATTAAATGATCTCAGTTGACATTTTTTATAGTCAACATGCAATTTTCTAGTCAGCATCAATTAAAGTAAATTCTTTATAGCTCTGTTAGAGTACAAGCTCAACTCTCGAGAGCAGAAGTTTCGAAGAGAAGTTCTTAAAAACTTTCCTTGGCCAATGATCGAGCAGAAATTGAAATTGAAAACTTTGGCGCGCCTGAAAGTGTGCTGCATTCTTGAAGATTATTTTGTTATAAAGAAAACGAGTTCGTATAATGCTAAGCACATATTATTATTATTATTATTATTGCTATTTCAATTAGTAATAAGCAGTAACACGATAATTAATTAATTTACAAATGCTACAGCACTTTGGAGCAAGAAGATTGTGCTTTAATCGCAAGCTAGAACAATGACAACTATTGTTGTCAGCTGTTGTTCGTGCTGTTCCTCCTGCTGCTCCTCCTGCTGCTCCTCCTGCTGCTATTGTTGCATTTGACTTCAGCTGGGAGTCACGTGCAACGGCATGTGTCTACTGACAACTTGATAAGTGACAAGGGTGGTTGGTGATGGGATGACGTAGGAGACGGTGGAGACGTAGGGGAGGGGGTTTAGGTATGGAACATAGAGTTGGGAAGGCCATCAAGCTGGCAATTAGGGGCTGGTTGCCAATCAAACGCTTGTCACACTGCTCGGCTAGCTATAGATATAGCTGCTAATTTTTCTTAAATGCGAACTTAATTACAACAGCAACAGCAGCAGCAGCAGCAGCAGCAGCAGCAGCAACAGCAGCACCAAGTAGAGGTAGCAGTAGAAGCAGAGTATTGTGGCAATAGGGTCACAGAGCAAGTAACATACAATTAGAGAGCTGTAAGTGTAACGCATATGCCGAGAGATAGAGAGAGAGAGATAGAGATAGAGTGTGAGTAGAAAGAGAAGACGTGTGCAAATGTGAAAGACTCTGAGCGACACTTGGGTAGTGCGTGAGTGTGTGAATCTATGTGTGTGTGTGTGTGTATATATGTATGTGTGTGTGTGTGGGTGCCACACATTACCCAACTGCTTGAACCTAATAAATCGAGCTCTTGACAAGCTGGTGACCTTCTTTTCGGGCACACCAGCCATGAAGCTGACGAGCTGCTTGATAACGTTGATGATGACGATGACGATGACGATGACGACTTCTGCTGCATGAGGAGTGGCCCAAGACGGCGCTGAGCTGAAGCGTCTTGAGCACTTAATTAATTGTAGGAGAGCGCTTAAACTGAACTAATAACCTTTAGAGCTTATAGTTTTGGGCCGAGGAGAGGGTTGCCTTTTCAGCATGCTCTCAATTGAAGTAAAGTGGTTGGTTAGGGCTAGGGCAGGGCGGGATAGGGCTGTGCTGTGCTGTGCTGAATGAGGCAGCCTGCAACTGTGTGCTGTGCCACTTGATAAGAGGTTAAATAAAAATTACCAGCCCGCAGGTCAGAGGGCATAGCTGCCTGATTCAATTAGCTCGCGTGACACACAACAAGCTCACAGCGGGTGGGGCGGAAAACGCACGCAAATATTTTCACTAGATTAATTCATTTTCTATGTTTGTTTACCTTCCACACAGATATGGGCACTTTTGAGAACATGACCGAGGGACGTTTGACCGTGGTTAGCGGTCATCCGGCCATATTCGATATGCCAGCCATTGATTCGGTGCCGAAACCTTCGGTCTTTTGGCAAACGGAGAAGGGACCGCTCAACTATGAGATCAAATACGCCTTGACGCAGGCCAATCAGCTGATCGTGCTCAGCGCCGATAAGCAGGATCGTCAGGCATACCGTGCACGCGCCATGAACACACAACTGGGCAAGGAAGAGTTGAGCGCCTTTATCCATTTGAATGTCACGGGCGATCCGTATGTGGAAGTAGCACCTGAGATCATTGTACCGCCACAGGATCTGAAATTGAAACGTGGCGAGGGCGTGGCCGAACTGCAGTGCATTGCGAATGCACGACCCTTGCACGAACTGGAAACGATTTGGCTAAAGGACGGTTTGCCCGTTGAAAATGCCGGAATTCTGCATACACTCAACGATCCCTGGAATCGCACCTTGGCCCTGCTGCAGGCGAACAGCTCGCATGCCGGCGAATATAGTTGCCAGGTGCGTTTACGCAGCGGTGGCTTTCAAACGGTTACGGCCAGCGCACACGTTCACATCCTCGAACCGCCAATGTTCTTTACGCCTATGCGTGCCGAGACCTTTGGCGATTTTGGTGGTCAAGTGATGTTGCCCTGCGACGTGGTCGGTGACCCAACACCACAGGTACAATGGTTTCGCAATGCCGAACGCATTGAGGCGCAGCTAGTTAGTGGAGGGTAAGTGAAATAATATTTCTATATAATAGAATATAGTAAATAATATAATAAAATAAAATATAAATTTTGTAATTTAATGAATCTTAGTTAAAATATTAGCTTAGGGTAATTTTAAAGTTGAAGTAACTATCTCTAAATGAATTTTAAAGTTGAGCTAATTATCTCTGAATGAGTTTTCCAACACTTGTATATGAAATTATCTGAGCAGTGCTGTAAAACGTGCAGACAATTTAGTTAAATTGCGTCAGATTGCCTTTTCCAATACTTATTTGAAAGAAATGTTGAGCAGTATTGTAAAACTTGCAATTAATATTCAACTGAGATCACAACTCTGAGTTTAAGCCAATTTTGTAGTAGACTTTTAAGGTAATTTAGTAAAATTTAGTTTTAGTTATAGCAAAAAAAAAATCTGATAAACAGAATTATGAACATGCATTTTACAACACTAATTTATTGAAATAGAAGAACTGTTACGAGTTTCAGAAACTATTGTAAACAATTTCGATTTTATTTATTCTCTCATTTTATATTGGGGATTTTTCTTCTTTTTTT
The DNA here is from genome assembly GCA_035047405.1 of Drosophila stalkeri. Classification (NCBI taxonomy): domain Eukaryota; kingdom Metazoa; phylum Arthropoda; class Insecta; order Diptera; family Drosophilidae; genus Drosophila; species Drosophila stalkeri. The sequence goes on from JAWNPR010000061.1 coordinate 19,613,254, forward strand.
TGCTTGCTAACACAAAATCAATAGAGTACAGGTATAGAGTACTTTATATATATATATATGTATATATCAGTAGAACATTCATCTATATGCACATTAAATATGTTAAATCGTCATTCGTTGCAATCGAGAGGTTCATCCGAGCTGAGCTCTGAAATATGCCAGCATAGCGATTTCATTTAATAGACGTAAAGCTCAATTAGTGGTTGGAATATATTGAAGTGGAATGCGTTATGTTTGTGAATAATTATACAACTCATGAATGTTAAACATATTGCAGGTACTCGGTGAAAGCCGATAATACGCTGATAATTAAAAAACTGACGCTCGATGATGAGGGCATGTTCCAATGCCTGGCAACCAATGAAGCTGGCGAAAAGTCTGCCTATACCTGGCTGCGTGTGAAAAGTGAGTCAAGTGCTGTCAATTGATGAATGATTGCATTCCCATTTAAACCTAACCCATATCTATATACATATCATATATATATATATATATATATATATATATATATATATATATATATATCATATTTGCATTTATACTAACCAAATTCGCTTCTCAGAAATAGTTGGAGCTGCGCCTAAAGAAAATATTATACTAAAATGGTGCTGTCTCCCTCTCTCTCTCTCTCTCTCTTTCTCTGTCTGTCTTTATCTCCCCATTTTGCTTTTGTTGTCTCTGTTATTATCTAAAAAAAAAAACACTAACATCTGCATATATACCTATATAATAAACCCATTCATATCAATCAACAACATTAAGCAGCCACAATCCAAGCAGCTGCTTTACGGCAGCGGCGCGTGAAGCGTTTGGCCCAGCCGCGAATCTTGCGTGTGCGAGCCTCGCATGCTAGCATGGGATCGGGTTCGAGATCGGGCTCGGGAACGGGAACGGGAACGGGAACGGGATCGGGATCGGGCATGGGCATGAACGCTAAACACCCTGGCAAGGGTAATAAACGCAAGGAGTTACGCTTTGGTATGGGCATCAAGAATGCAAAACGCTCACAACTCACAGCTAAACTCAGTATACAGCACCACAAAAATGAGAAAAAAAAAGAAAAAAACAAAACTAAACTCATATCATATATATATAAATTTTGATATATAACTAGTTATATATTTATATTATAGTCTGCACTTCACTCTGCGCACTTGCATGACAGGCATTCACATCGCACTCATTCATGTTGGCACTCAAACACTCACTCGCTTATTCATCAGACATAACACGAGTGCCGCACACACACACACACATATATATATATATACATACATATTCTTCTATATATGTATATAGTGGTGCCCCATCTGGCCCCACTTGGGGGTTGGCTCAAGTGCAACATAATTGTGGCAATTTGTTTGCTGTTTACGCTCATATTTTAAATGCCGCATTAAATTATCAACACGCCGCAAACTGTTGCCATTCTCTTGATTGTTTGTAGTTAGCGTTAATTGCGACACTCTTGCAATTATTACTAATACTATAATTATTAACCAAAAATTCAACTAGCGAAAGTGTTAATTAACTAAAATTCATGTATTCATGTACGTACTAATATAAAGTTTTGTTTCTATTTAACTGAACTCTGAGAGCGATAAGATCATTTTTAATGAAATGAAAAAAATTAAAAACTAATTTTCGATTAATTAAAAATTAGATGCTAATTTTTTAAATAATTAATTCTTAATTAATTTAAACAGCTTACAACTTTTTTCGATTCAACTCTCTAAATAGATAAACAATTTTATTTCTTTTTTTTTTCTTTTCTTTAACAATATAAGAATTCATTTTTAATTAAATTAAAAAAATTTTAAATTAATTTTTGGTTGAGTAAAAATTAGATGATCATTTATTTAATAATTATTTCTTTATTCATTTAAACAGTTTACAATTTTTTTCGAATCAACTCTCTAAATATGTAGATAAAAAATGTTATTTCTATTTTTTCTTTTATTTTGTTTAACGAGCTAAAAATTTATTTTTAATAAGGTTCTAAAAATGTTTAATTAGTTTTTAATTAAATGTAAACAAAATTAAAATGAATTTTAATTAATTAAAAATTTGATGATAATTTGTTTAATAATTAATACCTTATTAAGTTAAACAGCTTAGAGAGAAAACCAATACAATTTTTATTTTTCGATCGCGATCCGCTGCTCTGTGAGTTTTTCTCAACAGCAAAAGAGATGAAAATTGAATAAATAATAAAATAGAAAATTCAAGATATATGATATTTGAATAGCTCTCATATATATATATAATCAATATATATATAGAGCATATATAATAAAATTTTCTTTGGTAGCAGTAACTAATATATGTGCATGTATGTAATAATGTATAAATAAATAGCTATATACATGCATGCATGCATATATATGTATATATGTATGTATATACATATGTATGTATATTGAAAGCCTTTCAACTCCAATTCAATTGTCTAAAAAGTCGTAGAAAGTTATTCTAATTGTATGAGCAAATAGTGAATTTAATATATTTCATAGATATTTTATACATTTATTGATATACATTTACCTTAAGCCTATGTTAACTGTGCATTAAATAATATTTAAAATCTGAACACCGTGAAACAATTCAATTTATTTGCTCAAGCTCAAGAGCAAAACCTAAGTTATTTCATAAATATGCATGACTTTTTGCTATTGTTATTGCTGTATCGTTTACTTGCAATAATTTTAATATTTATCATTATCATTAACATTGTTATTATACTTATTATGTGTGTGTGTGTGTGTGTGCAATATTATCTCGGGTTGGTTCATATTCATAGATTTTGTTAAGAACTTGTTGTTACACCCAAGTGCCGTTAAGTGCCTGACCTGGCCTGGCTTGGCTTGGCTTGGCTTGGCTTGGCTTGGCTTGGCTTGGCCTGATGATGTCTGTGCAACAGGCTTAAATTAAATAATACATGCATATATACACCTACACACACACACACACACACACATGCACAATCACATTGTTTGTATTTGCTATGGGACAATTTTGCATATTTATGAATTTAATATAGCGCAAAATAAAGACAGACTAAAGGACATCTGCTCAGCAAATACATATAAACGCTCATAAGCATACATGTAAATATAGACATACATACATACATACACACATGCATATACATACATAGTATATGTAGTTCAACAAAGGCCAGCAACAGCATATTTTAGCAAAACTTGAAGCTTTTATCATTTGACAAATCCCTTACTGAAGTTAAATATGCAATGCTAGGCAAACAAAAATCAAATTTACTTTTCAATAATTAATAACGGATTAATAGAACTTGCGCTTGGGCGACACTAAAAAAAAACTTTGCTATATTTATTCATTTATATCCATTGAGATATAAAGTGAAAATAAAAATGTAAACAATAAGATTTATTTAAAGTGCTAAAAATAAAAGGATTTATCTTTAGGCTTAAAAAATATTTTAAAAAAATAATATATATAAAATGTGTTAGGAAAATAATTTATTAAAAAAAAATTATATATATATATATATATATATTGTCAGCTGGCCAACAGCGGCTAAATGCCAAGGCTAAAACATTGCATAAATCTAGTCAAATGCCTCACTTAATTTACATGTACATATGTAAATATGTATACACACACACACATATATATATATATATATATATAGAAGGCCTTACATATATGCCTGCCTGCCTGCATGCATCTGGTTCGTTGCCCCAAAAAGCATGCTACATTATTTAATTCGGCTGCTGATGCAGCTCAAGTGTTGGCCGTTTGACAGCAACTAAACAATTATGCATTAGAAAGTGCAACTCTTATTTGTTTTTGTTGCTGCTGGTGCTGCTGCTGCTGCTGCCGTTTAAATATTTGACAAACTGCTGTCGACGTCGGCAGCAGAACTTGTTTGTCTGCTCTCTAAAGTCAGAGAGGGATACGGTGACGACTGCAGACATCTCTCTGCTCAACTTGTCTCCCAAAACATTTTTGCGCAAAAAATATGCAGATCTATGGGTTGGCTAAGCGTGAAAGGGAAAGCAAGTGTAGAGCGAGATGGGGGCATACTTCTTGTTTAAGTTGTTTCAATTTGATGGCTCTTTAAGAACTTGAACAACTGTTATTTTCCTTAGCTCTCTCCCACTCGCTGTGTCTCGTGTGTCTTTCTTTATCTTCCACTCTCTCTGCCTCTCTCTCTCACTCTCACTCTCACTCTCTCTTTATGTTTGTCCGTCTGAAATATATTTTTGGTTACATTTTAATGGAGCTTCGCCACGTTTTCATGCCCGTCGAGCTCTACTCGTCGTCGCTGGCCATGTAAATTGAAAATTTCAATGCATATTTCGTGTCGAGCTTTGCTTTTGCGGCAAATCTCTCTCGCTCTCTCTATCTCTATAGCTCTCTCCCTCTCTCGCTCTCTGTCTGACTAGTGTCAATGCCACTGATTTGTCCTTGCTGGCAAACCGCTTGCCCGCTGCACTTCATTGAGTTACAACTAGTTAAAAGATTTTGTATTCTTGGCTGCGGCCTGCTCCATGTCGCCGTCGCGCTTTATTGAAAAACTTTTGTCAACTTAAGTTGAGTGATTTTATTTTATGGTTCAGTTACCTTAGTCCCCAAAGTCTTTATACTTGGGCTTGGGCTAATAAGCTCTCATTTCAGTAAATGTGCAGCTCAGAATTTGAGATAATTTGTTCATATTGCAGCTGCTGCATTGACCATATTCGCATTGAAGATAATCTGATTGGACTTTATGCAAGGATTATTAACATCCATCATTTTGCTCAGCTGTCATTGTTGAATTGTAAAACATTTTCGACATAAATTCATTTTGCTTTTTCTACTCCACAAGGACCCAGACAGACGAGACTTGGGAATCGACTCATCTTTGTCTTGTGTAATTTTATGCAATTTATTCGAATTTACAAATTCATAATCCACATGGATATAAATTACAATTAGGCGTGATTTCAAATTCAAATTTGACAAAAAAAAAAAAAAAAAGAAAAATATATACAATTAAAGCAGGCGAAAAGGTAAGCAACTAATTTGCTTAACTAAATTAGGCCATTTGACTTTTTAAAGCACCAAAGGCAATAAAAAAAAAAAAACTGTTTAAAGTCCCCAAAAAAAAAAACGAGAAAAATTATATAAAAGATTTGTGCAATTTAGCATAAAGTATAACACAATAAATGTAAAAAGAAAATCCGCTGCAGAAGAGACAGACAAAAGTGGGAAAATATCTCAGCATCTGAGCTTCATCGTGCGTTTTTGTGGCTCTCGTTCTCAGAATTTCTCACCTACGCAAATGTCTCTGGTGCTTAGTATATATATCGTGCAAGTAGAATTTGTGGAATATTGTGTATATAGGACTTGGGCATAGATGATGGCCAGTATGTGGAATAGCATAAGTAATCGGCTCAATGCTCGATAAAGTGGAAACTCGTTGTTGAAGAAGTCTTAGAAATCGACAACTCATGTTAATGTATAGATATATAACCTTATAGACTCATCTAAATCGATAAATATCGAAAAGAAACTTTAACGAGTCTGTTTATTGAAAACTTGATGTAAGCAAGATTAGAAATTATTCTAAATATCATTTTATGCTTATGCTTAAGAAATAAACGAGTTTCGTTTACAAACGAAAGTTTTGAGCTGATATCGATAAATATCGATAAAAGAGACTAATGACAGAGACTCACATAAATATATATATTTATTTGTTGTATAAACAAAGTTACAAATGATTTCTTCGAGGGTATTTTCTAGTCATTCCCTGACATCAGGTGCGCACTCTAATGTTTATTTTTATTCGCATTCTATTTACGTATTTAGCAATGAGTTATGCCCCTTAAATGTGGCACCGGCAACAGGGGCAACAAGTGGCCAGCTAAGCTGCCGCACACTCCACAACATTTGATGAGTGGGGCGTGGCTGGGAAATAGAGGTGGGCGGCTTGGGTCGTGGGAGGTTGCGCAGCTGGCTTGAAATTATTTTCCAGGATAACGCGCACCGAGCGGCAAAATGTTGGCAATGTTGGGGAGACGGTGCAACCCGGGTCGGGTTCATAAGTTGTTTGCATTTTAATTGCGCCCGCCTCTTGGCAAAAGTTTTGCATATTTCTTCTTCTTCATGGTTTATTTTTTTTCTGCTGCCGCTGCTGCTGCTGGTGTTTTTGTTGTTAACTTGGCTGGCATAAGTTTGGCTTTTGGATTGCACCTGGCACAATTTAGCACATTACCTTTGGCCCTCTGACGTAGCCGTTGCTGTTGTTGCGCATTTTCCGGCTGCTTGAGCTGCTCGAGTAACATAATTTTGTAATTTCCCGAAACGCAAAGTGATTTTAATCGCTGCTTCCTGGCAGTTTTGCAGACGCTTCACTGTTTGTCTATGCAGCAGCTACCAAAGTTTCCACAAACAACAACGTATTAATGAAGAGGCGGCACTGGATAGGCTGGGGCGTGGCAGCATTTTCCGGCACTTGGCAGGCCGAGTGGCGCCACATATATGCAGTGAAATTTAGATGCAGTCATGCAATCAGTTTAAATTCAACTCACTCTCTCTCACACACACACACACACACACACATCCGTGAGTACAGCTGAAATAACACAATACACGCAACACTTGAAAGTTGTTTGCTTACTTTGTGCGCTTTGCTAGCTAGCTAGCCTCTTCTTCTTGAGCTGTTTCGCATTGTGCCCGGGGTAAACAACAGGTGGCGCCACCTGGCGTTCACAGCACGTAATTGCAGTTGATTTTGAGGTTACCATCAAGTTTGATTGGCAGTTAAACACTTTAACTACACGCTAAGTCCCCAACATGAAAACATGAAAGAGAATGGATACAAAAAAAAAAAAAAAAAAAGTCCTATGGGATCCGACCAATTTAAAAACACGAGATAATTGCTGCCTTACAGTACCTTTAATCAATAATTGTAAAATATCTAAACTACCTATACAAACAAATCTATTTTGATAAAAAATATACCCAACTATTAGATCCTTGAATTTATATTGCAAACGGAAAGTTGCTATTGCTTCTCTTCCTTCTCCTCCTCCTGCTCCTCATTATCTATAACATTGTGCGGTGACTGCATCCAAACAGCAAAACTCTCTGCTCTCAATCGTGGTGACACAAGTGAATCGGGAGCCATCAAAAAAAGGGATCCATTAGAAGATACCTCAATTAGCAGAGGATTGTTGTTGTTCGTCTCGGTAGCAGCAGAATCGCGACTGCGCTTGTTGGCATCGTCTTCGTCGAAGAGATACGATGAGGGCTTACGTTTTCTATTAATGCGACTCGAGCTAGTCGACGGAAGATCTATCTCATCGATATCCATCGTGAGAGCATTCTCTCCGCTCTCAGGAACAACATCTTTCTCCACCACTTGCGCAGTTTGTTCCTCTTCTTTGTTTTCATTTTCTTGGTTAGACAAAATATGATATTTACACTCATTCTCATTTTCATACTCACCATTATTGAAATATTGATCTTGGCCCAATTGATTCTCAGCTTTTTTATTTTCTTCGTCGCCCCCTTTAATAGTCTCATTGAAATCCATCGAGGTAGTATTTTCTTCGGTCTCAGGGACATTGCCTTCGTCCACTTCTTCAGTTTGTTTTTGTTCTTTGTATTTATTTATATTTAAACTCATTGACATTTTCATACTTACCGTTATTGGCATTGCGCTCTTCGCCTATTTGATTCTCAGCTTCTTTCTTTCCATCGTCCCCTTCATTAGATTCCTTCTTTTCAATAGTTTTATCAGTTCTGTTTAGAGTTCCGTCTTGAACATGGTTTACGTCCTCATCTTTAGTCTGCTCTCCATTTTTCTTCTCATCTGCTCCTTGATACCCTTCATTCTCATAGTAGAGAAGCTTCAAATGATTGGGTAACTGAAACCACTGACGTCTTGCGACTCTGGTCAAATCAGAATACTCACGTATTGTAAGATTTTGTGTTTTAGTATTTTTTTGAGTTTTTGTCGAAAACATAGAAAGATAATTATGAAACGGAAAACTATCTAAAAAGATGCGTAATTTATCCAATTTCTGAGTGTTCATAGTGTTATTTTTGTCAGTATCATTTATATTGTTTGCCTCATTGGTGTCATTAATGTCATCAGAATTGGGGAAATATTCAGAGAGTAGATCACTAGGTGTAAGACTATGTGTATCAGTATTAATATCAGTTGATGTATCATAGATGCCTTCAGTGGAAGAGTCTAAGGTTAGTTCGGGTAGAGTATCGGTGAAAGCATCAGTGTGCTCACTAGACACTACGCCAGCAAAAATGTCAAATAGAGCATCATTGGTAAGATTAGATTCATCAGACTCATCCATGGAGTTATCCGGAAAACCGCCCATATTATTCATTCGGTGACTTAATAAACACTCCATAAGAAGGTCTATCATAAAGTTGCGGTCACGGTTTACCAAACGATTCAGAATCGATTCATTCCTATCAGGTAAATTATTTGTCAAATTTTCTCGTCCTTCAAACGATCGACGCATTTGCAAGGAATGAAGAAAATGCAAATTAATATCCTCGTTCTCATTGTCCGGAATATAGTTCTCGTTCATGATAGCATTCATGGCACCGCTATCGCTATCCGAGCTATCTATATCGTATTCCATATTGCTATATATATCCATATCAGTGTCACTATCACTGTCCCATCCCCATGCATGCCTCAAGAGAGCCCCATCTGTTTCCGTGCTAATTTCTGCAGTTGAATTTGTGGAAGTTCCTGTAGTTATAGTCTCGACAGTTTGAGTGGACGCATTTGCGGTATCTTCTGTAGTTGTGTTTGTGGTAGCATTGCGAGTATTATTAGCATTAGCTGCAGCAGCTTCGTCGTTTGCATTACGATTATGAGTAGGATTTGAAGAATCAGATGGATTGTCCATTATGAGCGATAGGACATCTACGAAAAGTCTCTCAAATACGCGAAATACACGACTCAAAGTTAACTTGTTAAAAAAAAAAAATGTATATATAAAAAAAAATATACAAATACAATACCGAATATATTTTTTCGAGAACTTTGTTGTATTGTAAATCAGAAGTGAGCTCTAGTAGAGAGTAAGACTGAGAAGTTTTGTGAACGTTCGTTTCGTACATTAACTTTTCGCCTACTGTGATTCGATGTAAATATGTAAAAATTGAGCTATGGTGTTTACAGGGTGTTTCAGATCCAGTACAGAATTTGAGCTAATGCAATGATATAATGATCATAAAAATTAATAATCAACTAGATTTCTTTAACACTGTGCACTGCAGTGCGTTTTAAAGCAGGTGAGAAGTGTATTTAGCTATGGCTAAAGATTTGCCCGCAGTTTATACAAAGAGCTTAATGCAAAATACGCCGCAATTCCTATGCAAATATTATGCATAACCAGCACCGTCTCCGTTGCCGCTACCACCAAACAACCCCAAGCCACAGCTAACAGGCATCAGCCATCACCATACAGCCGCAATACAACCATCAGCGCCCCGTGCCCCTTTAAGGGGGGGCGGGTGAGGCGGGCAAGCACTTTACGGGCGGGACGCTGGCACTTATCGCCGGTGCACGTCATTTCTGGCGAGGGCTTCATTATAACGGCTTTAACTTGAGGCGGTCGCTTTAGTGGGTCAACTTGATATTAATTACGAATGCCATGCAACAATGGCAACAACCACACATAGCTTAAGTTTGCGGCACGCTGCACGTGGCATAAATCGTGCTCCGCCGTGGTTGACGCCACAGATCAATATGTCGTTGATGCAACAAATGTAACAACTGGATTAAAACTACTAGCATCGAATGGTCCTCTCTCACTCGTCCTAAATCAATTTCATTTAATCTGCGAACGATATTATTTTCCATGGTCCGTAGTCCGTAGTGAAGGTCAAGTTTGACTCTGTAATAGCTTAGCTATGATATATATATATATATATATATCAATTTATTCTGACCTCAAGTTCTCTTTGCATTCCATTCTAAACAATTTTTCTTAACTTTTCACCCATTTCATTTGGTTTATGTGTAGTTCAGCACTTTAGAACTTAATTCAGTTGCACTCATAAAAATAGTAGTACTCCACTATATCATGACAGATCTATATATATATATATAGAGTCACTCAGCAGTCAATTTGCTAGAACATACAAAAATCTAATCTAAATTTCAAATCTGGTAGCTACAGCCAGACAGACACTGCAAACTAAATAAAATGAAGCTAATATACTCTTGTTTACATACTTTACGAGTATAAATATTCAAAAAGAAAAGAAATAAAAAAGGGAAAATGTTGCCTCTTTCGTTTTATTGGACACGTTTCTTTAATATGCCCTTTGCGTGCACAGCCGCAACAAGCTTGTGGCACTAGAGAGAAAGAGCTGGCAGGAGGCGGTAGGCAGTTGGCAGGAGGCAGCTTATTTTCATTTGGGTTTGGGGCAATGCCCTTTGACATGCAGCCGCTTAAGCACTTTTAACACGTTAACGTGACCTCCATCCGCCTCTTTAAGCCGGCGTAATGAATAACCGTATTGCCCGTATTACACTTTAGGGCAATCGTTCCGAAATTCTTCTTGGATCAATAAATATGTCGAGCTTGTACTTACGATTAACCTTAACGATTTGCAGCTCAGGCTTATTTGAGAATAAATAAAAAATATTTTATAATATAATATATGTATATTTATATGTATATATTCTTAACATGTCTGGACAACATTATCATGTTCTTGGGCAATTCATCAGAATTGCGCTCAATAAATTTCGTAAACCTGTTGGCAAATGAGTGCTTCGCACAGCACTTGAGCTATGTAGAATCATTATATATATATAAGCTACTTAGGTATTTATATGTATGTTTATATATATACGAGGTTGATTTCGCAGAATAGATATGATTTGAAATTTTTTTTTAGTATTGTTTAAGTACTCAAGTTGGCTCAACTTATACTCTCAGCTCATCTTGAAACTCTTTCGAATTTGTTCCTTAAAGAAATTAAAAGATTGGCCCAGGACTATATAATCTGAATGAGGTTAAAATAAAAAAGTGAATAACAGAAAAAAATCAGATAATAACACAAAACCCGCAATACTCTTCAAACAGCACTCATATGTGCGTCTTAAAAATCTATAAATTAATGCGATAATAATCAAAGCACAAATTGCAAAGAAACTCAAGTCGAGGCAACTAAATTATGCATAAAGTGAAAATTTCAATTGAATATTGTAAATTCCCTTAGCTGTCATTCGGTTAATTATTCTATGGATTCTTCTATTTCAATAGTTTTTTTTTTTTTTTTTTAAGCTCTAGTATAATTGTTGTAATTACTCAATAAAAATCAAGGAATGCCCCACTCGTTGCTCGCACACATTAAGTGCGTAATGTCTTCGTTGCTTTGTCGTTTGCCTTAATTATTAAATTGGGCAAATTCTTGGGGGTGGACGGGAAGAAGCGGCACTTAAAGCTAATTAACTTGTCGACTATTCAATGGCCACTTAAAGAGCTCCACACTTAACCTGACTTTGCTGGGGCTTTATATATATATAAGTTGCAGTTTTTGTTGGGGCTTCGAGTCTGCATAAAATCTGATTTTGCATTTATCGATATTGATGTTTGCATATAAATATATAATTTTTTGAAGCGAATTAATTTCTTTTTTATGTTTAAAAAATTTATTACAAATATTTGCTATCATTATCGTCGCGTTGCATGGCCCTCGTCTTTATTATTTAACGATTTCTTGTTATGCCCTGGCACTCATTGAAAGTGGGAAATTGGGGGTATGATGGCCACGTGAAAGCGCACGTAACGGGCGGAAAAAGTTTAATGGATATATATGATCTATAGCAGAATAATGTGCTGCAATGATCTAGCTAATTGTCTGTATTGTTAAATACCGTAAGCAGTACGCATAATAAATTTTTTCCTTTCATAATTTATCCCATTTGTTTATTATCGATATATATCGATAGCTGCAGTTTTTAGAGCTGAATTGATCTAGCTAGCTGTCCTTATCGTTAAATATTTTTTTTATTTATATATTTAGTAAACTAAATATCCTTACAACATTTATCACATTTGTTTATTATCGATTATATATCGATAGCTGCAGTTTGCAATACTGTTTGTAGTGTTTGAATACACAGATTTCATATTTTCGATACCTTCCCCATCTATAATCATTTGATTAAGTAAGTTCAACTGGAAATCAATTTATTCAACAATTAAATTCCCATAGTCAAATCAAAATACATGTCTGTATATGTGCATTTGTATGTAGAAAAGATGCGCAGCATGACTGAAATATTAATTATTCACACATTTTAGGGTACGTGCTAGTCGGACCCTCCCGCCTAGAGTACGCTGTATTGTTATTGTTTTTGTCCTGCGCAATGCATAACGGTTGTCTACAGTTGCGCTGCAAGCCATACAATTTTCCTTACACACACACACACCTACACACACACACACACACACACACACACACACACACACATACACGCATGCAGCACTTAATATCTTAATGTAAAATTAAAAGAAAGAACAAAAAAAAGCATGCAAAAAAATGGTTTCATTGTAATTTTATGCACTTATTTACATAAGCGGAGTTAAAATGAATGCATCATATGAAATAATTACATTATTACTTCTGCTGCGATTCGAGTTGTGTAAGTGGCAACAACAACAACAACAACAACAACAACAGCAACAGTTGCTTGCAGCCTGACAATTGCCAATTTTTTTTTTGTTTTTGCGCTATAAAAAGGGGAATGAAAAATGAAAATTAAAATGAAAATGAAACAAAAATAAAATGAAGAGAAAACATTTGCCAAGTATGCGACTTAATAAATAATTGAGAACTGCTGGCGCTGCCAGAGTTTTTAATGTTATTGTGGGCGTGCGAGTGGGCGTGACAGAAGCTACGAAATTAAATGAATTGACCAAGTGTCAAGTGAAAGTTGAATTGCAAGGCAACAATTTGGTATTTGGCAAATATTTGTGTGCATATGCCGTTTCATTCCGTAAAATTTCACTTGTGTGAGATGTATTCAATTTTTTTTTTTAAGTTCATTACGTTCCAATCGAAGATAACTGTGCACTAATATAAATTATAGAAATATGTACATTATTTATTTTATTTAATAACAATTGTGTTCCATTCTAACATGCCGTGTGTAAAAATTACTAATTTGTAGCTTCAATTGGTGAACAGCATGTTTCATTCCAATCGTTCGCAAGGAAATTAAACAAAATAGCTAAAAACAATGAATCTTAAGTAAATAATATAATTTTTAAATTTATTTTTATGTTTTTATATATTAAAAAAATATATAAACTAACAGCTAACTATAATTTATTGGAATTGAAACAACTATTGAGTGTCTCATTTCAATTTGTCAAATGGAAGTTGAATTTAATTTGTGACTTATTATTGTGATTTGTGAATTGTTTGTATATTTACCTAAGTAGCCAATGAGATTATGGCGTTGCCAGATGGTTGCATTAATATTGATATTATCCTTGGGTACTTTGAGTATGTCAATATTGAAGTATTACTTGTTTGTGGACGCATATAGCGCGCAACACACAAATATTGGCACACTCATACACACACACACACACACACACATGTATTTCCACGTATTTACCATTCGGCACACATACATACATACATACGCACGCACACACGCACAGATGCGGCACCACGAAATTATCCACACCTTAATGCATGATTTGCATCTCAATTTTCCATAACGCTCAATATTCATACGTTTCACATCCCATTCACAGCCTCCGCCCCAATAATGGAGCAGCCGCCACAGAACGTAACCGCACTGGATGGCAAAGACGCAACCATATCCTGTCGAGCCGTCGGCGCACCAAATCCAAACATCACCTGGATCTACAATGGTAAGTGAACAAATAGTGAATATATAAATATTTATGATTATGAATATATGTGAATGCACGTTTGAATTGTAGTCAAATGCTAATCTCGATGTCTATTCGTATTTTATTTTATTCTCGTATGCTAACCCAACAAACTAAATATGCTAACTTGAACTGCTGCAACTGCCACTGCAACTGTAACTCTTCCCGCTTGCTTTATTGGACTCGTCCCTCCACCGTTAATTTTAACAACATTAGAAACTCAATTGGTCGAGTTATCGAGCCGTTTTCAAATACTCGAGTCGGGCGATTTACTCATCTCAAGTATACGCGCCAGCGATGCGGGCCTCTACATGTGCGTGCGGGCCAACGAGGCGGGCAGCGTTAAGGGCGAGGCATACCTGGGCGTATTGGGTAAGTAATCGAATGTTGGTCGCTGCACTAGAGCTAATCTCCATATCGCTCCCACAATCCAAACTCAAATCCAAATCAATTGAGCGATTGCCAAAACTAATTCCTTGTGTACATCAGTATTTTTATGCTTGCTCAGCCGGATGCAAATGGGAAAATATATTAAATGTGAAACTAATATTATTTAGATATGCCTCTATGCATACATACATATATGTATGTATATATATATATATATATTCGACTGTATAGCTAACCCCTTAGATTTAGCTAACAACCTAACCTAATGAGTGAAAGCTACCAAAATATTCAATTGCATCCGCCATCATCAACTATATCAGTTCAGTTCAGTTCAGTCAATTAAAAGCAGAGCTGTGAAATCATGAATAAAATAACAAGGGCTACGATAGTTAGGGCAGGTGTTGCGAATTGGATATTGTAATAAAATTTGTGTAAAGAACTGGAATGTGGAATAGATGAGTTTGCATAACATGCTATGAAATAGTTTGATTAGACATGAGAGCGGGGAACAGCATGTGCAACGTATTGCAATTCGAATAAAAATAATACAACATAGAGTACAAATTGGAAAGAGTTTGAAGCATGTATGAAATATGAGATATGAGATACTACAAAATAATGGAACAGTTGGGAAGAGTAAACATATGAAAACTATTAAAATTCCTAGCAGTGTAATACTCAAAATACTCACTCACTCGCCAACGGTCAAAGCAAGCGCCTTCGGTACTTTTCGTTTTGTTTTTCGATTGAGCGCTTTGCATTAGACTATTCGTGTGATGCTCTTTTCCCTAAAATTGTTTACTGAGCAATACGATACGATGCTCAGAGAATCACTCATTGAAGAGCCCTACGATCTGATGCTCTTTAAGTTATTTTCCTTTTTTCTTGAGTGAAAGACACTTATTTGAAGACGGATATTTGCGAGCTCTGATTATAATATATGAATTATGAATTACTTGAGAAACAAACGAAATGCTTACATAAAGCCAATATGTTATGAAGAGCATTTCATATACTTAGAAATTCTCTAATATCGAAACTAATTAGAAAAGGCTTGCATTTTATACGCATGTTAGAAATAGCTAACAAAGAGAAATAAATAAATAAATAAAATTAAAAATATATAAATATATATAGATAACAAAATTAAAAAAAAAAAGAAATAAATAAAAATAAAAAAAAAAATAATAAAAAAATAATAAAACAATAAAAAAGGATAATAAAAAATAAAATAAAAAACTTAAAAAAATTTTTTTAAATAAATAAAAATTGAGCAATCATAAAAAGCATAAGAAAGCAAAGCTCGTTAAAAACTAAAAAATATATTAGCATAGAAGACGATCTTAATGTATTATTTTATATATATATTTTTTTATTTTATATGCATATATTTCTTTTAGATATTCTATATATACATATATAGAAGCTATATATAGCATTAATTTGTTATTCATATGCAATTGATTCGTGTTATAAGAAAAGTGAATCAAATTGTAGTTGAGATTACTCTACTAAATGCATGTAGAAATGCATTTAAGCATGCTTTATGCTTTTAACACACACACGCACAGAGAGAGAACGAGAGAGAGAGAGAGAGAGAGAGAGAGAGAGAGAGGGACCACAACAATGGAAAGAGTTAATAATATTAGTGCCCAGGAGCTGCCGCAATTGCCAATTGTCAGCGATGCAGCGTGTGGCAAAGTGTGGCAGCAGCGTCAACGCCATAAAAACCAACAAGAATATGCCGCAAGCAGCTGTGCGGGTTTCGGGTTGCGGGTCGCGGGTCAAATCAGCTAAAACTCTATTGGCACCAACATAATGCATTATATTGTCATCAAAGCCGCAGCCACAGCCATAGCAACAGCAACAACAACAACAATGGCGGCAATAGCGATGGCAATGGCAATGTCGATGACAATATCAAGCAGCTATGACAACAATAATAATTGAGTTTTTTAGCGCATTGTTGCATATTGAATGCAATAAAGCAAGCTTGGCTTTTAGCTGCAGCTTGAAAGACTCTGTGTAAAAGGCCACATCAATATCTGCTAATTGGCAAAGCGCTGCAGCTGAGTTGTGCTATAAAAATAAAGCTAAATGAGTGTATATGCGTGAGCATAATAATGTGAATATGAAACACATTTTAAATGTTAAATATGAAATCGATATACTTGCTAATAGAGTGAGATATACACGATATATTTATATATATATATATATATATATATATATATATATATATATATATAAATTTATATACTTTAATACACTCTGCTGTAGGAGAGCATTGCTGCAGTCGTTAATAGCCGTTTAGAATTGCATTTCTACATTCTTGTTAGTTTTGGAATTTTGTTTTTCATGAAACGCATGGCGTATGAGGACGGTAATCAAAAAAGAAAAAAAAAAAAGAAAAAGAGTATGCAAATGCATGTGAGCATATAGATGTATGTATGTGTGCGTCTAGTGTAGTGTATGCAAACGAGGCAGCGGCATTCACTAACAACTACAGCAACAAAAAGGTCGTCATGGCCAGAAAGAAAACGCAGCCAGCTAAAAAATAAAAAAAAAAAAAAATTCAAAAAAAAAAAAAAAAAGAGAATAAAGGGCCCAGAACGGACTCAGCTCAAAGTCTGGTCGAGCGCGTTGAACTTTTGATGCATGATGCGGCCAAGTGACTGAAAAGGCTGGCGAAAACGTGCATATATAGATGTATATATATGTATATACATATACATATACATATACATATATATGTGCCTTAATGTCTATATGTATGTATATGCACATATATAAAGCCTTAAAGCTTTAATTCTATGTGGCTATGCCGAATGTTTATCTGTTACGCAGTTAAATAACATTTTACTGACCCTACTTCTACCTCTTCTTCTGCTTTGTCTCACACATTTGCTCTCTTTCATTTGTCTTTCTTACACTTTAGTGCGAACACAAATCATTAAACCGCCGGTGGACACAATCGTGCTGCTTGGCCTAACCGCAGCAATGCAATGCAAGGTGTCGAGCGATCCGAGTGTGCCCTATAACATCGACTGGTATCGGGAGGGTCAAGTGGAGCCCATTATCAATTCGCAGCGAGTATCCGTGCAGCCCGATGGCGGTCTGGAGATACAGGCGGTGCGTGCAAGCGATGTGGGTGGTTATTCGTGTGTGGTGACATCGCCCGGTGGCAATGAGACGCGTTCAGCGGTTCTCACTGTCATCGAGCTGCCATTCCCGCCCATCAATGTGCGGGCAGAGCGTCTGCCTGAGCCGGACCAGCGCAGCATTAATGTGACCTGGACAGCGGGCTTCGATGGCAACAGTCCAATATCTAAATATATTATACAGCGTCGTGAGGTCTCCGAACTGGGTAAGTTCAATTCAGTCCAATACAATTTCTAGCCGCCCGGCGCATCTACACATTTTATTCAATCTGGGTTAGAGTTACGTAGTTGTTGCTAAGGTTATGGATCTTTGTGGTATTGGAATATGATTTATCAGACACTCACTCACACACACACACACACACCCACAGTCATAATGCAGACACAGAGACAGGGATAAAGACAGACACAGACTCAGACCCACCCACGCACACACACACACACACGCACAGCGGCTGCTGTTCGGCTACGGTTTGAGCAGCTGATTTGGGCCCTGGGGTCGTGTATGTAATTAGAGAACATGTAAATCACATCAACCAAACAAACAAAAACAACAAATTGTAACAATAATAACAACAACAATCAGACACAAAACAGCAAAAAAAAAAACAACAACAAAAACAAAACAAAATAGAAGAAGAAAACATTGAATTCAATTATCTTTTCGATATTATTTACATTAGGCAGTCAATATGTTTATTAGTCTTTACTATAGAGATATTTACTTAACCGTTTATGATATTTATATTATTATAAATTATAATATTCCAGCAACCTCAACAGCTAATCCAGCAAATTTAAACTCGTTTAAATTATCAGATTTCGCTGAACCGCCAAAAGTATGCAACACTTTTTTAACATGCGAAGCTTTGACTTACAGTCCAATCGGATTGCAGTCAAAAAAAGGTTTTTGAATAATTTTATATAATCCAATAATTATAGATAAGTGTACTACTTGGCTTTCTTTGTACAACTTAATCAATGCAAAAATTAATTAATTATGTTTTCATTTTTTGTTGTTGTTAATAAACAATGAATTTAGGAAGAAGCACAGAAGAGTTAGGGAAATCATTCAAAGGGCCATTTGATAGATTTTAAATTAAAATATAGTCCGAACTCTTTTCTAGTAGTAGTAGTAAAATGGTCTAGATGATCTATGAGCTACTGCAGCTAGACAGCTAGACAGCTAGACGTCTAGCTAGGCAATTTTTGTATGTATGTCTAGTAGTCTGTCAAAGTATTTCTGGTTCTGTCTCTGTGAGTTCTGTTCTCATCAAGTCTAGCTTAAGGTGGCTGGTGCTCATGATGCCAAGAAGTGCTCCAGTAATTTTGTATATAGATTATTATGAATATATAGTAGTAGCAGGCAGTGCTAGCTATAGATGTTACATATTCGACTTTATTATTAAATTTTATATCACTTTTTTTTCTTGGCTCCTCTTTTTTCTACTTCGACATTTCGGTGTACTCTGGTGTATGTCTCTGATCAAACACATTTATCTTACACGTATGTATATTGATATATTATGAATAATTATGTGTAATTCATCTATATTATACGTGTCATATTTATATTTTTTCTTTGTATATTTTTGGTAAATTTGCTAATTTTTATATTTTGTTATTTTTATTCACTTATTTCGCATATTATTTCGCACATTACAACACACATTCAATCCGCACTTGAACACCAAATGAAATGTACATTAATCAACACAAACACACACTCATCACTCATTACTCATTACTCATTACGCATTACGCATTACTCATTACTCATTACTCATTACTCATTACTCATTACTCATTACTCATTACTCATTACTCATTACTCATTACTCATTACCCATTACCCATTACCCATTACCCATTACCCATTACCCATTACCCATTACCCATTACTCATTACTCATTACTCATTATTCATTACCCATTACTCATTACTCATTACTCATTCATTGCTCATTATTCATTACTCATTACTCATTATTCATTACCCATTACTCATTACTCATGACTCATTGCTCATTACTCATTACTCATTACTCATTATTCATTACTCATTACTTATTATTCAACACTGAACCCACAAATCTCGCCTTTGTCCTCATTCAAATCTTACACACTTACGATTGCACGTTCGGCACTCTCTCTCTCTCTCGCTCTCACCCACTTACTCTCTTTCGCTATCCTTTCGCAATGACGTTTTCCAAAACATTAACATCACAGAAAAATTTGTAGGTCCAGTACCAGATCCCATGCTCAATTGGGTCACCGAACTGACCAACGTCTCGGCCAGTCGACGTTGGATTGTGCTGGACAATTTGAAGGCCGCCACCGTCTATCAGTTTCGCGTGAGTTCGGTCAATCGTGTTGGCGAGGGCTCACCGTCGGAGCCAAGTAACATTGTCGAGCTGCCCCAAGAAGGTAAGTGCGCCACACAGCAGCTCATGCAAGCCTTCAATTGTAGCTTTATTTGTACTGAACTTTGTCCTTTTATTGTTTAGTTGCTTTGATTTTGATTTGATATGCTTTAAACGGCATATTCTCATATTGTGATAGTTTTCTGATAGTTTCAATTATATGTCTGATGTAAAACTTTGCTAAGAAAAGAAAACTTTATTTTCCGTTTAGTTCTTATTTGATTTATATTACTTTGTACTCCGAAGACATCGCTTCGAATAGATAAAGTACCTTTTCTTTAGCTCTACCAATTTTAATTGATTTGCTTTGATTTGATTGCTTAACTCGCCTCAATTCTGTTTCGTTTATTGACGAGTCTCGAGAGCACTACATAAATGCGTAGCTCAATATATATATACATTTATATATATATATATATATACATATTTTGTACCAGTATTTAGTGGCTAGAACTAATGCTATATAACCCAATGTATGTATTGTAATTCTAACTGCTATCGTTGTCGTCAAACTGCATCGTCGTGGTCGCCCGCTTTTGATGAATAAATGCTCATAGTGTTTCCACTGTTACGAGGTATATAAATTAAAGTGAAAGGGATATATATATATATCTCAATCTTTATCTCTCTAACACTTACACAAGTAAAAACGTCTCGAACTGCACCACACGTCCTGATTAATCGATTTATTTAGAAATTGTAATAACATTATGCATTTTATCTAAATGTTCTCAGCTCCATCGGGCCCGCCCGTTGGTTTTGTCGGCTCTGCCAGATCGACATCGGAAATCATAACGCAATGGCAGCCGCCGCTCGAGGAGGAACGCAATGGCCAGATATTGGGCTATATATTGCGCTATCGCCTCTATGGGTACACCAATGTGCCTTGGTCGTATCAGAACATTACGAACGAGGCGCAACGCAATTTTCTCATACAGGAGCTAATCACCTGGAAGGATTATGAGGTACAGATCGCTGCGTACAATAATATGGGCGAGGGTGTTTTCACTGAGGGCGCCAAGATTAAGACCAAGGAGGGCGTACCCGAGGCACCGCCTACCAATCTGCGTGTGCTCGCTCTGAACTCGACAGCCGTACAGATTACCTGGACGCCACCGAATCCACAGCAGATCAATGGCATCAATCAGGGCTATAAGATCCAGGCATGGCAACAGCATCTGATTGATGGCGAGTACAAGGACATCGAGAAGCGCATGATAACCGTGCCACCCAGCTTGGTCGACCCGCTGGCTGAGCAGATGGCCACCCTGAATGGCCTGGAGAAGTACACCAAATACAACATCAGTGTGCTGTGCTTCACCGATCCCGGCGATGGCAAGATCAGCAAGAAGGTGCCTGTCATGACCAAAGAGGATGTGCCCGATGAGATAACTGCCCTGCATTTTGACGATGTCTCCGATCGTGCCTTAACCGTCCTCTGGGCACCGCCCCGCCATGCCAATGGCCTGCTCACGGGCTACACGGTGCGCTATCAGATGCGCGATCATCCCGAGACTATGAAGTCGGTCAATCTAACGGCCGAGGATACTCAGCTCACGGTCAATCAGCTGCAGGCGACCACGCACTACTGGTTCGAGATCTGTGCCTGGACACGCATTGGCCGCGGCATACCCAAGACGGCGACCATACAGTCGGGCGTAGAGCCAGTTCTGCCACATCCACCGACCAACCTGGCACTGTCCAACATTGAGGCGTTCTCTGTGGTGCTGCAGTTTACGCCCGGCTTCGATGGCAACTCGAGCATTACCAAATGGAAAGTGGAAGCCCAAACGGCGCGCAACATGACCTGGTTTACCATATGCGAGATCAGTGATCCCGATGCGGAAACTCTCACTGTGACCGGCCTAATGCCCTTCACGCAGTACCGTTTGCGTCTAAGTGCCACCAATGTGGTGGGCAGCTCGCGTCCCTCTGAGCCCACCAAGGACTTCCAGACCATTCAGGCACGTCCCATGCATGCACCCTACAACGTCACTGTGAGGGCCATGAGTGCACAGCAGCTGCGTGTGCGCTGGATACCGCTGCAGCAGACCGAATGGTTTGGCAATCCGCGTGGCTACAACATCACCTACCGTCAAGTGGAGCGCAAAGCGGGCACCATTAGAAACCCACCGCGCAGCACGCTCATCGAAGATCACACGGCCAATTCGCATGTGCTTGATTCTCTGGAGGAATGGACTCTCTATGAGGTGCTCATCAATGCCTGCAACGATGTCGGCTGCTCGCGTGCCAGCAATTCAGCTGAGGAGCGCACACGAGAGGCGACACCCAGCTACGGTCCGCTAGAAGTCGAAGCGAATGCCACATCCTCAACCACTGTGGTGGTGCGCTGGGGTGAAGTGCCGCGCCAGCATCGCAATGGTCAAATCGAAGGCTACAAGGTGTTCTACGCAGCCACAGATCGAGTTGTTCCGGTGCTGTTCAAGACCATACCGAACAACAGTTCATTCACCACAACCCTAACGGAGCTTAAGAAATATGTGGTCTATCATGTGCAGGTGCTAGCCTACACCAGATTGGGTGATGGTGCCTTGAGTACGCCTCCGATACGTGTCCAGACCTTTGAGGATACGCCCGGAGCACCGTCGAATGTCAGCTTTCCGGATGTGACTTTCTCAATGGCTCGCATCATTTGGGATGTGCCCGATGATCCCAATGGCGAGATACTCGCCTACCAGGTCACCTACACACTGAACGGAAGCGCCAATCTGAACTATAGTCGCGAATTTCCGCCCTCGGATCGTACGTTCCGTGCCACCCAATTACTTCCCGAACGTTATTATAGCTTCAGTGTGACCGCCCAGACACGCCTTGGCTGGGGTAAGACAGCCTCCGTGCTGGTATACACCACCAACAATAGGGACCGTCCGCAGGCGCCGTCAATGCCGCAGGTTTCGCGCAGCCAAATTCAGGCACATCAGATCACTTTCAGCTGGACTCCCGGTAGAGATGGCTTCGCACCGCTGCGCTACTACACGGTGCAGATGCGCGAGAATGAGGGTCCGTGGCAACCGTTGCCAGAGCGCGTTGATCCTTTGGTCAGCTCGTATACAGCTCTCGGATTGAAACCCTACACCACTTACCAGTTCCGAATTCAGGCAACCAACGATCTCGGCCCCTCGGCGTTCAGTCGCGAAAGCATTGTGGTGCGCACCTTGCCCGCCGCTCCGGCTGTTGGTGTTGGTAACTTAAAGGTGGTGCCCATTACGACGACCTCGGTGCGTGTGCACTGGGGCGCACTGGAGACGGCCATGTGGAACGGAGATGCAGCCACTGGCGGATATCGCATATTGTATCAACAACTCTCTGATTTCCCCACAGCCCTGCAGTCGACCCCGAAAACGGATGTGATGGGCATCAATGTGAACAGCGTGGTGCTCTCTGACCTGACCCAGGATCGCAATTATGAAATTGTTGTCTTGCCATTTAATTCCCAGGGACCGGGTCCGGCGACCCCGCCAGCTGCTGTTTATGTCGGCGAGGCGGTGCCCACTGGAGAGCCACGTGCGGTAGATGCAGCGCCCATATCCAGCACTGAGGTGCGCTTGCGTTGGAAGCCACCAAAGCAGAGCATGCAGAACGGCGACATCCTGGGCTATAAGATCTTCTACCTGGTCACATATTCACCGCAAGCCCTCGAACCGGGCCGCAAGTGGGAAGAGGAGATCGAAGTTGTCTCTGCCACGGCCACATCGCACAGTCTCGTTTTTCTCGACAAATACACCGAATATCGCATCCAGCTACTGGCCTTCAATCCCGCTGGCGATGGCCCACGTTCCGCTCCCGTTACGGTGAAGACGCTGCAGGGTGTGCCCAGTGCTCCGCTCAACTTGCGCTTCTCGGACATCACCATGCAGAGCCTGGAGGTTTCCTGGGATCCGCCCAAATTCCTCAATGGCGAAATACTTGGCTATCTAGTCACCTACGAGACCACCGAGGAGAACGAGAGTAAGCCACAAGTTAGCTACAAGTCAGCTCAACTTAATTAATATAATCCATTCCTCTCACAGAGTTTAGCAAGCAGGTGAAGCAGAAAGTCTCGAACACCACGTTGCGAGTGCAGAATTTGGAGGAGGAGGTCACCTATACGTTCACTGTGCGCGCCCAGACGATTGATTACGGTCCGGCGGTTAGTGAGAATGTGACCACCGGGCCACAGGACGGTTCACCCGTAGCACCACGCGATCTCATACTCAGCAAGACGCTGTCCAGCGTCGAAATGCATTGGATTAATGGACCGTCCGGTCGTGGACCCATTCTGGGTTACCTCATCGAGGCCAAGAAACGTGGTAAGTCGAAATTTCCACCCACAATACCTAGTATTTATATGGTTCTGGTTCCCTCTCGCTGCCCTTCACTTTAACACTTTTGATTTCTCTTTTGCAATAAAATTTGGTGAACTGTTTCGAAACAAACAAAAAAAAAAAAAAAATATCTTAAACCCTTTCCGATATGCTTGCGTAGAAAAAGGAGAACCGTCGTTTATATGTAAGTATCGCTTGCATAGTACTAATCCTTTCACACAAATTTCTTCTGCATGAATTACTAAAATTACAATTATTAAGGGTTTAGCTAGAACAACCTATTGATAGAATTGTCTAAATATCAGTTTCTCAACTCACAGACGACTCTCGCTGGACAAAGATTGAGCAGACAAAGAAGGGCACCATGCAAGACTTTACTGTTAGCTACCATATACTAATGCCATCGACTGCTTATACATTCCGTGTAATTGCGTACAATCGTTATGGAATCTCATTCCCGGCCTACTCCAAGGATTCGATATTGACCCCATCGAAACTGCATCTCGAGTATGGTTACTTGCAGCACAAGCCCTTCTACAGGCAGACATGGTTTATGGTCTCGCTGGCGGCCACATCGATAGTCATCATTGTGATGGTGATTGCCGTGCTGTGCGTGAAAAGCAAGAGCTACAAGTACAAGCGTAAGTAAAGCGCGAATTCAATTAAGCTCTTCTCAGTCTAAATAGCTGCTCTTTTTTTTTGCAGAGGAGGCACAGAAGACACTGGAGGAGTCCATGGCCATGTCGATTGATGAGCGACAGGAACTGGCATTGGAGCTATATCGTTCGCGTCACGGCGTCGGCACTGGCACATTGAATAGCGTGGGCACTCTACGTAGCGGCACCTTGGGCACTCTCGGCCGCAAGTCCACCAATCGGCCACCGACTAGTGCTCAATTGGGCAAGAGTCCGCCAAGGCCCTCACCGGCTTCGGTGGCCTATCACAGTGACGAGGAGAGTCTGAAGTGCTACGATGAGAATCCCGATGATAGCAGCGTGACCGAGAAGCCATCCGAAGTGAGCAGCTCTGAGGCCTCACAGGTGAGTGTGAACTGAGTTGATTCACGTTTCTGAGTGTAATCCGACCTTCACATTCGCAGCACTCGGAGAGCGAGAATGAGAGCGTGCGCAGCGATCCGCATTCGTTCGTCAATCATTATGCCAATGTCAATGACTCGCTGCGACAGTCGTGGAAGAAGACCAAGCCGGTGCGCAACTATTCCAGCTACACTGACTCCGAGCCAGAGGGCAGCGCTGTAATGAGTCTCAATGGCGGCCAGATCATTGTCAACAATATGGCCCGATCACGGGCTCCATTGCCCGGCTTCTCGTCATTTGTTTGACAATCAACTGAATTCTAAGATCTAAGCAACAGCAGCAGCAACACCGTCATCAGGGAGACTTTTGTTTAAGCATGCCCCCCATGCATGCCGCACATCGAACATTGGATATCGGATATCGGAAATCGGAAATCGGAAATCTTAGTTCCGACTGCAAGGAGCCCAACGAACTCAGCTCTCAGACTCTCTGTCTCTGTCTGTCTGGCTGAGTGTGTGTGCGCGCATGCGTGTGTGTGTGTGACGTGTGTAACGTGTTACTAGCTGTTGCTTGTGCTACATGGATAATTCGTTGTAGTTATAACTATATTTTATCTATATACTACTATATACGTATAATTTTAAGTTTCTAGTACGAGAGATCTGAGATTTATACAAGCATTTAGTTTTACAACAATGTTCCACTGACCCAGACCCAATTAATTTTAATATTAACATTTTTTTTTATACTATATGTGTATATGTAATTTTTTTTTTGTTTTTAATGTATTAGTTAACTTATTGGTTTGCTGTGTGTCCGTTGTCTGCCACGCCTACAGAACGAAAACAAAAACTTTTTGTGATATGTATGTGTTTCGTTTATTTTATTATTATTATTATTTTTTTTTTTTTTTTAATATTTTCTGGCGACATTTTTAATGTGTTCAATGCATGCATGAGGTGTGTGAATGATAAAAGTCCCTTTAAGTCTTGAGCAATCTCATTAATTTGTAATATTTAAATATTTTACGAACTACGAAAAACAAAACAAACATAAAAGAAACACATAACAATCCAAGAAATCGACAAGCTCGCGAATCGAAGAAAGAGAATAAGATAGAAAAAGAAAAAGATAAAGGAAAAAAAAAAAAGAAAATCAAATATATATTTGCCGAATTTTTTTTATGTTGCCTTTGCCTGCAAGTAGAAAAGTGAGGCTACTCGCGGTAAAGGCAACTGCGACTGATGCAATCAGTTTGAAAAATATAAGACAAAAAATAAGAAAAAAAAAAGAAATGAAGAAAAAGCAAAGCAAAATAATCACAAAGAAATTGAGAAAAAAAAAAGAAATTATAGCATATCCAAGAATATACTGTCGACAGTTTTTTTTTTTTTTTTTTTTTGGGTAGGCGCTTTTGATGTACTTGAAATATCAATGGGTGTATATGTGTGTGTTCTGAGACAGCAAATACAAGAAATACTTATAGGCCATATTAATGCAGTTTGTAGTACGTAAGTTGCAAATGCAACAAAAAAAAAGAAGAGAAGAGAAAAATAAGAAATTTAAGAAAAGAGAAAAAATAGAAAAAAAAGGAAGAAGAAAGAAGAAAAACAAAAAAAAAAAAGAAAAGAGAAAAAACAAAAAGATAAGAGAAGAGAAAAAAAATGAGTAAATAAGAACAAAAGAAATCCAGAAGAAACATGACACGAAATAGTAAAGAAGAAGAAGAAAAAGAGTAAAATGTATAAGAAGAAGAAGAAGAGGCACATTTATCAAAACACACTCCCCAACATACACAATCACACACACTCACTCACACACTCACACTCACATTTTCTCAATTCACAAACGACATCAGTGTCTAGAGCTCGGCACGAGATCAATATGCTTCAAAATATATATAGATGTATCCATGTTAAATGAATGTATCATTATATTTGTCTGGCATATGTATGTATGTATATCGTATACACTCATATACGAGTGTCAATGAGGGACGGGAATAGGGAAGGGGTTCAACTGGCAATATAGTTTGACCAGTATGTGCGCGCGCAAAACTAAGCATAGATAATGAAATCTAGAATGTAACATTTTAATTGTTAAACTCGGAAAGCATAATTCAATTTGTATATGTCGTAAGCAGAAACAATTTACATATATAACATATATATATATATATATACATATATACATATATGCATGCTCTATATGTATATGTATATCTATAACTTAAATGACTGATTATATACTTTTCTCTTGATTGTATTCTACTACTTACACATATATGCATATATACATGCATGTATATACATTTATTATATGTAAAACGAAAACGATTCTATTATTATTATTATTATAATTATTATTGTAATATTATTATTATTAATTTGGACTTTTGTAATGTGTATACTTTAGAATATGTTTATTAATTATGTAATACGAATGTCTGCGTTTTTTTTTTAAGAACTTTACTTGTACTCCTAAGACTCGATGCACAATTTCATCTAGATATGTATGTAATTCTAATTGTTAATTGGTCAGCAAAACAAAACAAAATGAAACAAAATGAAACAAAGAAAGCAGAAAACAAATAATGAAATGAACAAATATTCAATTAACTACAAGTACTACATGTACTCCATATATATTGATGTGTACGAATTAAGGCATTAAACCGATTGGAAACGGATCGTATTTCGAAGTCGTCGCAGTCAGTGCAGTGTGAAAGCGCAAAGCGAGTAACAAGTGGCAAGTGGCAAGAAGCACGAAGTATGCAGCGAGAAGCTGAAGAAGTTAGTTGAAATCGCGCAGCAAGCGCTAAGTATTAGCCCATATTTATGTGTAAATGTAATTGAAGAATCATTTGATCCAATAAAAAGCAAAACATAAGTGTACAAAAAAAAAAAAAAAAAACAATTTTAAAAATAAAAAATTAATCGACTTTTCATTGAAAAACTTTTAAAATGTCTCAGTTTTCAGCGTATGTATAATAGATTTTCTGTCCACAATAAAAGCAAATTTATTTTCGAAACTCAAATGAGTTCTACTTTCAATGAAATGTTTTTTATTTTACAGGTTTTCAGTGAATTTCCCAAACTAAATAATCACGAAGAAATTGAGAAAAATAAATTTTAGCATATCCAAGAATATAAACTGTTCACAGTTTTTCTTTTTTTTACCGCAAATTTATTTTTTTAAATCAAACAGATTCTACATTTATTTAAATATTTTATTTATTTATTTTTTTTTAGTTTTTAGCTCATTTCCTTAACAGCTTTGAGTGAATTTCTCGACCTAATCCTTGACATAGAAACCTCTTAACTCCATTTAATTATGTACGCTTTTTGAAAATAAATCTATTCAAGGTCGCTTTGAATGAATTCTGTGAATTAGCTGTTAAAGTTTCCCAGTCACAGGCTAATTTAGTCTTGCTTTGAGCTTTCCTTGTTATAAATATATAAATAGAATTCATATTAGCTCCTTTATAATGCATATTTTTAAACATTTAAACGCGTTTCGGCAACTCTTTGTGTCGCTCAATTTGGTTGCCATTGACTAATGAAGACGCCGCGACGGAAGCATCTACACAATTAACTTTGTTAACACGTTTGGAAAAAGAATTTTAATGCGTAATTTTCCGAATCACTTAACGCTTTCATGTCGTCGCCATATAGGCTAACGCACTCGACTCCTGCGGCATTGACATCAGATTTGTATCTGCTGCTAGCTTGTCAGCATTTTTAATTATTATGCAAAATTGAAAACTAACAAACAAGCAGAATAAAATTAAATTAAAAATGCTTGCAGTAGAATATGCTTGACTAGAAGATACCCAGTGCTCAGTGTAGAGCATGGGAAATTAATGAGTTGAAGATGGAGTAAAAGAAAGATCAACTAGAAGAGAGAGAGAGAGAGAGAGAGAGAGAGAGAGAGAGAGAGAGAGAGAGAGAGACTATAAGGATATTCTAAAACTCTTTTTCATGGAGTTGCCCCCTACTCTGCGATTCTCATAAACTCAAGTAAATAGTATATTCAAACACTCCGCCAGCTGCAATTAATTTACTGATATTTTATTATGGTCACAAAAAAAAGAAGAAGAAGGAAGAAAGCAAGGATTAAGTTCAGCCAAACTGTCGTTGGAACTGGCCACCCGATAGAGTTGTACAAATCAGTCTAGGCGTTGCTAATACTATGATGGGCGTGGGCGAAGCAGGGCTAGACCACACTGTTCGACTCAACGGTGCTGGGCGTGGTGTGTTGTGGCTCGAGAGTTACTTTTGTGGTAAGTGCAACGCCAGCGGGCACATCAGCCTCTTCCGCCTCTGCTGACGCATCAGCTTCCGCGTCCTCCTCCTCCTCCGTTTCGTCCTCCAGGTCAGCCTCGTCGTTGTCAATGTGGCGTGCCTGTAGGGCGACAAGGTTGCGTTCCGCGGACATAACATCAGAGGCTCCAAGCGGCGTTGTGGCAGGAACGCTGCTAATGGACACACCCGCTGGCCGATCCCGATCGGAGCTGGTGGCGCCGTTCAGACCAAGGCCCGACAGACCGGACATGCTGGACATGCTGGACATGCTTGGCATGCTGACTGGACACATGCAGGGCACGAACTGGATGCGGTTGCCGCCTTTCTCCGGGAATGCATTCTGCGGCTGGTAGTTGAAGTAATCCGGATACGGATATTGCGGACGCGCATTATACAAATTGTTCACGCGACGGCTGTACGTCGGATACTCCGCATTGTAGGCAGCGTAGCGTTGCGATGAGGATGACGCCTCGGTGCTGCTGCTACTGGGCGGTGGTGCGCTCGTGGTGCTGCTTGTCGTCGTTGTGGTTGTTGTCGTCGTCGTTGTCGGTGCCGGCGTCGTTGTCGTCGTCGTCGTCGTTGTGGTGGGCGCTGGCGTTGTGCTGGGCACCGAGCTGCTGGCACTGGCCAGAGCGGGTGGCGTTACGTCCGTCTTGAAGCCGGCACCAGCAGCAGCAACATCATGGCGTCGAGCAGCCGCATAGCTGGTCACCTGGGCATAGGGGTCAAAGTGCCGTCCCGACAGCAGCGGCGTCTGTGCCGCGCCAAAGCCAAACAGCGGCACCCCAAACGCCCCGCCCGTCAGCGGCTGATAGGTGTAGGTGCGAAAGTAGGTGAGTGGTATCTGCTGCAGCACCTGGCTCCGTGGTGTTTCGCTGTGAAAAGAAGCAAGCCATTCATTATCAACTAGCTGCATATTCCCCGGCGTCCGACTGACTTACGTTGTCGTCTTGGGCCACCAGAAGCCGCTCGTGGGCAAAGGCAGCGCACAGAGGCCAACGATGAGCTGCAAAGGACACGATAAATAATAGCTATTATAGCTTTAATGGAATATAATTGTTCATAAATATACAGCATAGAACGGCAGATGTTCTGAAAATAGCGCGCTGGAGTATTTGATTTTATTATTCTGAAAATGAGTTTACTTTTCAGCAATGTCAATTATCTATTTAAATAAATTAAATTCTATTTTTTGTATATTAAATTTTTGTTCAGCCTGCTAAAATTGATACTTAGCTCCATTTCTGTGGCAAAATAAAAATATATATATATTTTTAAAATTTATTTTTGAGAAATTAACATTTAAAAATGTGTAAAATAACATATTTTTGTTCCCTTAAAATAAGTTGGATAAAAAAAATGTATAAAAGCTGCGTTCACAGCTCACAATATTTATTTGATATATTTATTTTTGATACATTTGTTTTATTTTATATACATTTTTATTTGATAAATATATTTATTTTGTATATATTTGTTTTATTTGCTATTATTTATTTCTTTATATATTTAATTTATAAATAATTTTATGTTGTATATATTTGTTTTATTTGCTATTTTTTATTTATTTATATATTTATTGGAAAAATATATTTATTTTGGATAAATTTGTATTACTTTATTATTGTTTATTTATTTATTTAATTTTTTACTTTATATTTTATATATTCATTATCATAATTCTTATTATATTTAAATACTTTACTTTATTTTAGTTTATTTTTTATTCTAAAGTATTTTAAATTATCTTTTATAAAGATCTTCATTATTTTTATATTGTATTACCACATGAATAAATTTACGGATTTACTTTTTATTTTATATCAAATATATAAGTTAAATTCAAATTTTAATGTTGCTTTTAACACTATAAATTTTCTAATCATTTTTATATATTTATACTAATATACAAATATTATAAGATATTTTTTAATATTTTCTTTTCTTTTTTAATATCAACATTACTAGTGTTTATAATATTTTTAATATAATAATATCTATTTATTAAAATATATATTTAAATATTTCTTATTACTTTATTATTTTAGAATTTGTAATATTTTTTGTCAATTTTATTTTTATCATTATTAGTTTTTTAAATTTTCTATTGTTTTCATTGAATTCATTTTATTTATTTATTTTTATTATTACTATATATTTTATTTTAATATTTATATATTTTAATATTTATATTTATATATCATATTTATTTATTTTCTTGAATGACTTTTCTGCACATACCACAAAATATTGCCACATTTTCGTTAAATTTTCAATTAGTTGACGCGAGTATAAAATATATATTTAGCTATATTTGTATCCTGCACAGGCTGACGATATCACAAGACACCATAAAAAAAAATAAATAAATAAACAGAATGAATAGAATCGAAGCGAAGCGCGAGAGAGTTCGTACGCGTGCGCAGCTGCATTTGCTCTAAACCCAAAGACAGTTGGAGGCCGAGCTTTTATATCGTGGATGCCACTAGCTGGGAGCCAACGCTGGTGTGTGAGTGAGGAGGCTTCAGCTTGGGTTACTGGCTGCATCTATTTCCATTTCCACATTTCCACGTTTCCCCACATTTCCAGCTGCCCTCGAGCTGACGACGCACACAGAGACATGAGACGGACGTCTCGTTGGCGTTTGCCTTTTGTTTTTGTTGTGGCACGTTGGTCTGTGCCAGGCTAGAAGCGACCGCGGCGCTGCATAGAGCGAGAAAATTAATTGCAGGCTTGGAAAGAACTGAAAAGTCGTATAAGAGAGCGAAAAATAAGTTGGGAAATCAATAATAATAATGAACGTGCCGTGCCGTGTAAGAATAGGAATAGAAAGCCTCATCATTGACAAAATGATTGAATGAATGACGTCGCATCGTCGCCTTGGGTGGGGGGCGTGGTGCGGGAGGCGGGGCTGCTGCTGTCAGAGGGGGCTACAGGCCATTGAATTAGCCATAAATATTTGTAGATGACTATTTTCTCGGTTTTATTTGTATTTCGATTCTCTGTTCATTTGGTTGTTGTTTCTTTTTATACCCTGAACCCATTGAAAATGGGAATTCAGGGTATAATGTTTTTGTGAAAATGTATGTAACAGGCAAAAGGAGACGTCGCAGACCCCATAAAGTATATATATTCTTGATCAGCACAAAAAAATAAGTTGATATAGCCCTGTCCGTCTGTCCGTCCGTCCGTCCGTCCGTCCGTCCGTCCGTCCGTCCGTCCGTCCGTCCGTCCGTCCGTCCGTCCGTCTGTCCGTCCGTCCGTATGAACGTCGAGATTTCGGAAACTACAAAAGCTAGAGAGCTGAAATTTTACATGAACACTCGTATCTTAGTTACGCAGTACAAGTTTATTTTGTTTTTTCGATAACTCATCCCATTCCTTAATTATCGATAAAAAATCGAAAATTCGTTTACTTTTTTTAGGTTTTTTGAGCATAACTTCTACACCGTTTTAGCTAGAGACTTCAAATTTGTATATTTAGATAGATATTATAGATACGCAGATTATGTAATTTTCAGATTTTGGATGCCACGCCCCCTTCGCCCCCAATTTGAAAAAAAACGTATTTCAAATACTAGAGACTTGTAATTTTGCAAATAGACAGATTTGAATGCTATTAATATATTCTGAAAGTTTCATGAAGATAGTCCATCTAGAAACGGAGTTATAAGCGTTCAAAGTACAGCCCATCCCACCCCCAAACGTCGGCAGCAACTGCGCGGTTAGTAAAGCGCGCGCTTATATGTGCGTAAAGAAAAAGAATATTAATTTTTTTTTTTTGCAGGGTTCAGGGTATCTCGTAGTCGAGCCGTCTCGACTAGAGCCTTCTTACTTGTTATTTCTTTATTTTTCAGCTTTTCACACATCGAAATTTGATTTTCTTTTGATGCTGGAATTTGGGTCACATATCCCATTTCCATCCATAGCTGGAAGACTTGTGATTGTTTTTGCACGCAACTCGGCCAGAGGTCTCAGCTCTGCCAGCTCCCAATTCTCGTCTCCCATTGGGCTCTTATGCAATGTCGATCAGAACAATTGACTCCAAGCCATTTGAATTGTGTGATGCGATCATTAAATCTGCATTTTATGACAACTTTCTAGCCGAAACTTTGCCTACAAATGCCTCGGCTTTGTGTCTCGAGGAATTTATTGCCATTTTTTATGGATGGTAAACCCTTTCAGAGTCTTATATGGTTCACTCCAAAGAATAGGCAAAGCAGCAAAAGAAGAAGAAGCAGCTGATGAGTCCAGGAGGTTATTGAGGTGTTAATGGAGCACAATTTTAATGACTCCACTGAGCAGCCTATGAGCCGTTAAGATGCGAAATGCTTGGGACCTATGTATATCCAGATTTATCTATCAGGTGATCATGATATGATTGGCAGAGAAGCGTTTAAAAGAACTTTGTACAACATTGTAATGATCAATTTATGATGAGGGAGAGAGAGACAGAGAGAGAGACAAGAGAGAGAGAGAGAGAGAGAGAGAGAGAGAGAGAGAGAGAGAGAGAGAGAAAGAGAGAGATCAGTTTGTACAGATGTTATGACGAGGATTATAGCAAGATCTAATAAAATATATATATGATATAAAATAATAATAATAATAATATAATATAGGATCAACAGATCAAGTAACGATTATTTATTAATATTAAAAAAAAAAAAGGCTTAATATAAAAATAAATATTATTAAATATTATAGATACAGATAGAAAAAAAAAAATACAATAATAATGAAGATCATAACAGAGAACCTTGTCTGCGGTCAGCCTGCTAGCGAGGAGGATTCTGAACGTATTTAGATGTGTAATACTTGACCTGATCCTTGCTCTGATCATGGCGATGTCGCCCCTTGTAGCTGTGAAAGGTGAGAGAGATATTCATATGAACAAGTGCGAGTAGTTCGTTTAGCAAACTCACCGCGAGTTCAAAATGAACCAGGTGCTGTCCTCGTGCTCCAGACAGCTGCCGGAGCAGTCGAGCTCAATGCCAGACGATCTGTGGTGCTTGGGACTGCGCAGCAGCTTGCCCAGCGTATAGACTGGGAAGGCAAAGTACTCACGCTTCAGGGCATAGCGCGAGCTCTGGCGCTGCAAGGATGGTGCTTCGGTGGTGCTGGCCAGTGAGTCGTATGGCGCCTCCATGCTCTCATCCACATAGACGATCTGGAACGAAGAAGGTGAACTACCTGAATCACTGACGGTGCTGGTGCGTGTCTCCTCGAGCAGCGCTGGCTCCGATGGCTCAGCCAGTTCCAGCTCCTGGCTAGCGGGATCTTCAATCTCCGCCTGTAGCTGATCCCGGTCTACAGCAGTGTCGGTGCGATCTGTGGTTGCCACCACGTAATGGCGATGATTGTCCGGTGGCTCAAGTGGTTGCGAGCTGCGCAGCTTTGGCTGCCACTGCACCACTTCCTGGGGCGAGCGATAGGCATTGTAATGCTTCGCCTTCTTTGTCTTCTTGGCCTTCCTCTTGCGCTTGCTGCGCGGCAGCTGCGTTTCGTAGGGCATTGGCATGGGTGTCGTAGGTGCAAGTGGTTCCGCAGCCGTTGCTGTAGCTGCAACAGTAGCTGGAGCAGTGCCTGGAGTCGGATCTGTTAGGTATGTTTCTCCAGAGGCGCTGGCTGCAGCTGCAGCTGCGGCTGTTGTGGCTGTGGCTGTGGCTGTGGTTGTGGTTGTGGTTGTCGCCGTGGTTGTTGTGAGCGGTGGCATTGTGATGGCCTCGTGAGCGTAGAAGGGAATCAGCGTGAGATTGAGCAGCTCTCGCTGACCAGGCAGACGAAGGCGCTCCACAATGGGCTTGGGTCGGAACATGGGCGTTGAAGGCGGGTACAGCACCTGCCCGGGCACCGGCTCCTGCATGGGGTAGCGCTGAGCGCTCAGCATTGTGTTGAGCAGCAGCTCGCCCCTGGTGCCGTTATAGACAAAGATCGGGTAGCTGGCTGTGGGCAGAGCATTGTCCCCGGGCACGCTGTCGAAAATGGGCAGCGACTGCGGCTGGCGGCGTCGCTGCGCCGGCTTCGGCCGGGCCGTTGTCTGGCCCAGCGACTGGACGTAGTGGCTCGGCAGCTGTAGGCGATGCGGCAGCACAAAGTGGCGCTGGGCAAGCGACGGTGCGGCCAGCGGTGGCGCCACCAGATGCGGCACCACCTCAGCCGAGTCGGGTTGCACGCGTATCGTAATCGCTGTGGGCAGATGCTGTCGCTGCTGCCGGCGCTGAGTTCGGCTGCGTCGCATCATCGAGGCGCGCGTGGTGGTGGCGTAGTCCGAGTCCTGCCTGGCCTGCCGCTTCATCAGCTCATCCTCCAGTATCCAGAGTGGCCTTTGCGCCGCATTCAAGTAGCTCTGGGCCAGCGAGAAGGGTGCACGCGCCGGCGTCCACGCCCAGCTGACGCCGGGCAGAGCGCTCAGCAGGCGCAACAGCGCCAAGGTCCAACTGCTCAGCGCCTCCATTTGCGTCAACGTCTTCCAATTAAATGGCCAAGAGCGCAGCGCCAACTGCACTCTTTATATGCCAGCGAGGGCTTGCAAATAATCCAGCCCAACTTGTTTTCGGCGGGTCAGCGGGTCAGTTCAGTGGGTTGTGCCACATCAAGTACGCTCAAGTGGCCCAGGTGGTTCTAGGTCATATTTATGCCTCGCCCAACAATGACACATTAGCTTGTTCCACTGCAGATCTTCCATGTCTTTAGTTAGGCCTGGTCCTGGTCCCCCCACCCGTCCACGCTCAGCTTTAAGTGGATAATGAGTCTGAAATTTAATGGCAATCGAGTTTTTGAAAATCTAAAATTTCACCCATTTTCCACTATTGTGCGTGAAATTGGGCCTAAACTCGTTTCGCTGGCTGGATTCGAATAGATTGGATACAAATTTCTTAGCTAATCTTCAGGGTTTTGTTCTGATGGATCTGCTAATGGAGTCTCCATTGGCTGCAGCTGACCCCAGTTAGTGGGCAGGAGGCAGAGAGCAGGGAGCAGGAGGCAGGAGGCAGTAGGCAGTAGGCAGTAGGCAGTAGGCAGTAGCCAGGGGTTTGGGGCAAGGCCTTCATATGGACAGCTGTCAAAACGGACATTAATCAAAACACTCTAACTCGATGCGGTATGGAATGCTGCATTGGGACAGCCATTCAGACATCGACATGCAACAATGTTTTGGATGCATCGCTTGACGTTGAACGATCAAAACATGGCAGCCGATTCTGATGGGAATTCACTAGCTCTAAATGAGTGAGTGTACGTGTGTGTGTGTGTGTGTGTGTGTGTGTGTGTGTGTGTGCTTGTATGGCTCTTAGTTCTGGGTCTTTTGTTTCACATTTGGCTCTACGATTCTAGATTTGTTTTTAGTGCACGGTGTTTGGAAAAACAATTTGGGCAACTTACAAGTATTTCCCAAGCTAGAACGAGAACGAGAGCGTGAACGAGAGCGAGAGCGAGAGCGAGAGCAAGAGCGAGAGCGGGAGAGAGGAGGGTGGCCGAGAAAACTGACAAAAACTAAACATGACCACAGCGGAGTGGAACAAGTGGAACGGCCAACGCCAAAATGGGGTTAATAGCCTTTGACAGACAATTGGATGAGCTACGGGTGGTGCGGTGTGGTGTGGTGTGGTGCGGCGATCGTGAGTTCTCACTTTTGGCAGGGGCAAAGAAAATGGAAAATGGAAAATGAGAATGGAAAAATGATTTATTAGCCTGTATCTCGTGGCTTTGATCGATCAATCGGCGCTATCTGCTGGTGCCTGCTCTTGTTCTTGTTCTCCATTCCATTATATGCCTGTTCCGCTAGCTAATTACAAAAATAAAATCATTTTCCTCGATTGGCCTGGCACTGGCTCTGAGATCTTCAGCTCGACGCAGACGCTCGACCATCAGCCATGGCTGTGTGAACGGATTGCAGACGATTTTCAATGTACGTATATCCATATTCATTCATATCGATTATTAAGTGCTATGTTTAGGTGGTAATTTATGCCTATACCTATGCCTATATATATATATATATATATATATTACTACATATATCATTTCGTTTGGGATCTCTCCCTGCTGCTGTCTGGTCCAATTGCGTGACTTTACAGCATAATTAGATTGTATTGGAAGGCATTTGCCGTGGCTTTATGAGCTTTTAATGGTCTCTAATGCATTTTAAATTCGCTTAAGCGCATTGATATTATGATCAGCTCCAATGGATCGATCTATCTGCGCATGGGGAACTGAATCTTATCTGAAATTCCACACAAACTTTTTCAGCTAACGCTAACGCTAACGCCAACTCGTGCCTATAATTAACAGCTAGAAATATTTGGGCAGACATGGGAGAGGAATGTAGGACTGGGATGTAAATCATAGGGTATCATAGGGTATGGAGCGGGGGCTCAGTCAAGCGCATCGCATTTTTGACACCAACAATTTGTTCTGTCAATTTGTTATAGAATGCATTTTATGCAAATGAAATCTGTCCTCAATCCATCTCACAGAAACTTCACTTAGCAACCTGAGACACACATTTATATAAATATATATGTGTATGTGTGTGTGTGTGTGTGTGTGTGTTTACCTGTGCATCATATTTTGTGGCATTCTTCTTCTTCTTCTAGTTGTGCTGCGTGGCATTAACTGATTGATGCGCCGCATACAGCGCACTATGAATAATAAACAATAAACTAATCAAGAGCCAAAAGCAAAGATCGGCAGATGCATCTGTCAGATACACTTGTGCCCTGACAGATACAGATACAGATACAGATGCAGATGCAGATGCAGATGCAGACATAGCTAAAGCTAAAGAGATACGAAGAGACAAATATGTCAAATGATTCGTTTGTCTTAGGCTTTATGTCGTAAGTGTGGACACAAATGTATGTAAAGAGATAAATATATATATATATATATATACAAAATATACTCTTGTACATATGTGTATGCATGTATTTATGTATGTGCCCACTCTTTGGACGTGGGTTGGAATTGGCTGGAATTGTGGATGCCACCTAATGTGCATAAGCTATCTAATGGCCAGGTGTGAAATCTCAATACCGATCTCTAGTAAACTAAAATGACTGAGTGGATCGTAGGTAAGGAATTATATGCATACATACATATGTATGTCTAGAGAGAATATTACATATGTTGATAGCATTAATAATACGTTTATCAATATGGGAAAATTGTCGAATAAACCTTAACTATTTGAAGATTTCCTCAATTACAATTCTAAGTCTGGTGTTCTTATTCAGATTCCGAAAGAGAGAGAAAGAAAGCGAGAGAAGGTCAGAAAGAGAAAGAAAGTGAAAGAGGTGGGAGAGAGTGAGAAACAAAGGTGGAGAGAGACAATGAAAGGGAACGGGAGAAAAGGAACGGAGAGTGAAATGTGAATGAGAGAAATAGAGAGAGAAAAGTGAAAGAGAAGACATATAGAGAAAGAGAGAGAGAGAGAGAGTGAGAGAGAGAGAGAGTGAGAGAGAGAGAGAGAGGGAGAGAGAGAGAGAGAAGGAGAGAGAAGGAGAAAGAGAGAGAGAGAGTGAGATAGAAAGATTTAAAGAGGGAGAGTGAAAGATGAAGAGAGAGAAAGAGAGGGGAGATATAGAACGAGAATGATAGATAGGCAGTCATAGGCAAAATCGAGAGAAATAATAATGTTGGCGATATGATATAGAGAAAGGATATGTGAGATAGAGAGAGACAGAGACAAAGTAAAAGGGCTAGAAATATGAGGAAATGGATTCAGACAAAGCGCACATAGAGACAGAGAGATTTAGCCAGAATAGAGTATTTAGAATACATAGTAGGAGAGAAAAATATGCACAAAAAAAAATTTGATCAAAAATAGATAGAATGAGCGAAATATATAGTGAAATACACACATACGTATGTACATACACAATGTATGTACATTTGTGTTGCTAGTTATGTATATCTATCGCTTCGTATCTTATCAGTCGACATGTAATCGCTTTGCTCACATCAAAATAATTACCCTAGTCCCGCATACAATCTGTATTATTTATTGGACACTTTAGTTCGTTTGCACATAGTGCACCCATCCAAATCTAATCTTATCTCTGGCTGGGAGTCATATCAATCAGAATATTAATTACAAGTCAATCCATTACACCGGCTCGCAGTCTGCGCTCGCGCTATCTGCTCACAGTACAAGAGAAATATAACAACAACAACAAACACAAAGAGCTGACACTTGAGATGACGTCGCAGCGTCAGCGTCAGCGGCTGATCAACGAGAGCTTTTCGCGTGATCCGAATGCCGTTAATTGTTATTGGACAACACAAGCGAAAAGAGAGCAGCAACAAGAAGCTCTTCCAGCACACATCGTCGGCTGCGCCACTGAAAGCTCGGCCAACGATTCGTTTCGCCTCGTCGCTTCGTCGCCTCATCGTCCGATTGTCCGATTGTCCGACTCCAGCCCTGGGAATGCTCAGCATTCGCTTTGCCTGTTTGGTCTCAGTGCGAATTGTGTTGTCGAGACGCGTGGTGGCTAAGTGTTGAGACCGTTGCACTCTCTCCCTCTCTCTCACTCGCTCCTCTCATTTCGTATCTGTATTGCGATTGTTTTTTTTGGTTTGTTTTCGTCGCCAAACTTGTCGTGACTATCGAAGCGAGCTCCAAGCAACAAAGTGAGCATTGCCTTAGACATTTTAACTTGAAGTTTGTTTCCGTTTAGACTCGAAAAATTTTTGTCTCGTAGTTGTTTTTTTTTTTTTTTTTTTTTTTTTTTTAGAAAATAATTAATAAAATATATAGAAGTCTGAAAATTGGCGCATAATCGTAGACATAATTATAATTAAAAAAATTTGAAATATAAATAAATAAATAAATAAATATATATGTACATGTAAGTATATATATATATATATATATATATATATACATATATATATATATATATATATATATATATATATATATATATATATATATATATATATATATATATATATATATATATATATATATATATATATATATATATATATATATATATATATATATATATATATATATATATTTATTTTTTTTTTTTTTTTTTTATATATATATATGTATATGCGCCTTTATCTAACAAATAAACCTCTGGTCTCAATCCGCATTCCTTTAACCAATTGGAAGGAGTGAAAGAAGAAAACAACAAAATGAGCGCACAAAGTGATCATATACCCACAATTTCGCCGGGCCGCAAAGCTGCCTTTCAGGTGCTATCTGGCGGCTCGGCTGGCTTTTTGGAAGTGTGCATCATGCAGCCCCTGGACGTGGTCAAGACACGCATGCAAATTCAGGCACGGCCCGCAGCGATTGCCGCCCACCATACGGCCGAGGTGAGTATATAGAGTTCATCAAGTCAAACACAACACAAACATTGGCTCATGCCAATCAATGTAAACAAAATGTGTATTTCTGGCAAAAGTAAGGGAAATGTCTGTATTTGTATATAGGGTAGGGTTCAAGAGAGGTTTATGTGCATAGCAAGCTAAATAATTGTGTATGTGTGTGTGTGTGTGTGTGTGTGTGTGAGCGTGTGTGTAGCATAAGCAAGAGGCCGATAAGAACCAGACAGCTTTTATGAACATGCCCAAAAATCGACCTTAACAAGCACCAATCGCACTGCCCAGCTGATAGGGTAGATATGTATGTATGTGTGTGTGTGTGTATGTGCGTGTTTATTGTGTATTTAAAGAGGTCGTGTCAAGGTCACCAAAAGAGGCACTAGCAAATATAGACGCGCTATCCCAATGGGCACAGCTGACGAGTGCTTCGATATTTACCAATGCGCACACATACATACACACACTTACACACACATACATACGAGGCGTGTGCTTATCGATTGGGCACTATTCTCAAAACAAAATTTAGACTAATCTATCTATCTTTCTCTCCCTCTCTCCCTCTCTCTCTCTCTCTCTCCCTCTATGTGTATATGGTTGGCTAGTTTGTGGTCTTTAAACTTGTTAATAATATTATTATCGCAACGCGTGTCGCATTTTGTTTCCAAGCGAATTGAAATAACCTGAGACGACCTATACAATTAGCCATATCTTATCGGCTTATGCTTGAGATCCTATGGCTTTAGCTTTTAGGAATGCATTTAACGTTGTTCTGCAGATAACTGGGCATATGTATGTAGATATAAAAATATCGTACTGTTATAATGCCTATAAAGCCGGCTATATAATGAAGAATGCAGAGAATAAGTGAGAACAAAGAGATCTAGATATATATATGTAATTATATGTATGTATATAATAATAAGCATACGGAAACTTTTCTCTTTATTTATGTGTACATATATGTATATAAATATTACTGTATATATATTTATATATACAGTTGAGAAATAATTAATAGCATCACTATGCAATTCTTTGAACACATTGTCTGTACGTGTTGCTATTTCAATTTTCACAATTGTATGTTCAGTTATATATACTATATACATGATATACATGATATTTACATATTTGATATATACATATATTTATATAGGTGTCCATTTGTATACAGGTCATGATGATTTGTCTATGTGTTTAGCTTATTTGTTATCACATTATTAAAATAGATGCAAAAGTAATTTAAATTACACACAAACACATACACACACACACACACATATATATATATATACACACGTATATGAACAAGTGAATTCAGTTAATAAACTAATTCCGAAAGCTTCCAGTTTTTTTTTTCTTCCGTTTTTAAATGATATTTGCGTGCCGTGAGCAATGGAAAATGGAACAAAATTTTTGATCGTTTTGAAGCTAAAATATTGCTAAATTTGAATTTAATTTTTATTCATGCAGAAATATGTAAAGCTTAAGATAAGCAATAATACAGGCTAGGACAAAAATAAAGAAAGAAAGAAAGAGATAGATAGAGTGAGAGAGAGAGAGAGAGTGGCTGGCAGACAGACAAAGATAGAGAGTGAGAGAGAGAGAGAGAGGCTGGCAGACAGACAGAGAGCAAGAGACAGGCAGACAAATAAAGAAAAAGAGAAGGAAATATAATCTAATTACTTTAAACTCACTCTCTTAAATAATAGATTTATTTTTTGGGGCTTAAAAATATTTCTTTAATCCCAATGCTTTTAATGAATCTGGCAATATCTAGCTTTATATGGCTATATCTAGCTACATCTGACAATATCTGGCTATACGCAATCAGTTTAAATGATTTACTTCACGCCCAATTCGTTTGCAGGTGCACTACTCGGGCGTGTTTGACTGCTTCGCCAAGATGTATCGACAGGAGGGCATCGCCTCGTACTGGAAGGGTCTGATGCCGCCAATACTGGCCGAGACGCCAAAGAGGGCTATTAAGTTTTTGGTATTCGAGCAGACGAAGACTTTCTTTCAGTTCGGCTCGCCGACACCGACGCCGCTGACTTTCGCTCTGGCAGGTCTGACAGCTGGCACTCTGGAGGCGATCGCCGTCAATCCGTTCGAGGTGGTGAAGGTGTCGCAGCAGGCGAATCGCCAGAAGAAGCTGATCGGCACCTTTGATGTAGCGCGCGACATCGTGCGCAACGATGGCATCGGACTGCGTGGCCTTAACAAGGGCCTGACCGCCACAATGGGCCGCAATGGCATCTTCAATATGGTCTACTTCGGCTTCTATCACAGCGTCAAGAACCTCGTGCCGGAGAGCAAGGACAACACCTGGGAGTTCATGCGCAAGGTGTCCATCGGTTTCTTGGCCGGCACATTGGCCTGCTTCGTCAACATACCGTTCGATGTGGCCAAGTCACGCATCCAGGGACCCCAGCCGGTGCCCACGGAGATCAAATATCGGGGCACTCTACGTTCCATTGTCACCGTCTACAAGGAGGAGGGCTTCCGCGCCCTCTACAAGGGCCTGGTGCCCAAGATCATGCGCCTGGGCCCCGGTGGCGCCATTATGCTCCTCGTTTTTGACTACACATATGAATACCTGTTGTTGAATCACTCATAGTCGGAAACTTGTATACCTAGCTATAAGAAACTGTTGGACTTTTTTTAGACATGCCGAAGATAATGTAAAAATCTAGTTAACTTAACTTAAACACGGACTCAATGAACATAATGCTTGGCAAACAGATGTAAATACATAATATATAATTCAATTCATTCTCAGCCTATTATTCCTTAATGTGGGCCCAATAGTTTTCAAAGATTTTCAGATAATTCAGACTCAAGGAAAAAAATGTGCACTATCCTAAACTAAAGGGGACTTTAGTTGTCCGAAATCGGAATAGTTTTATTACACTCATGGAGTAGCTGTAAGAGATGCAGGCAAGATGGAGAGAGGTTGATGGAAAGAGAGAGAGAAGGTGCTAGAGGTACTATGCATATGGCAGCTGATATCTCGACAACAGTTAAGTATGTTGAAGCCAAGGAATAGTTGTCTTGGTTCCCGTAACTCCTGAGTGAACCATAAATATAAACGAGAAACTTAGCTGAGCTAACTTAGAGAGTTTCAAGTAAATACATCAACCAAGTCTGATTGGGTACAAGACAAGCATCAAATTCTGATAAGAGAGTTGGTTCCAATTAGAAAATGGAATGCTGAAAAGAATGCTACGGCATTAATGTCTAGAGCTTTCAACTAAAGTAACATACTTTTCGACAGTCCAAATATAAATAATCTACTATTAGATCCCACATCTATAAGCATATACTACTTTCCCACAGTATTCAAATATAGATCAATTGCAATTGAAATCATATTTCAATACAAATAGAGATATCTCAAGCATTAGGTATATCTATAACCACAATCAGATCCAAGGCAAGTAAAACCAACAATTTTACATTTAGTCTATGAACATCTTTTGTAGTATTTATATAAGTAAATCGATTCGCATAGCCTAGGTCACAAGATAAATGTGGGTACATATAACATATACTTGGTTGTAATTTCTCTTGATTCTGGCATATGTGTAGATATTTTTGTATATATTTGGATGCTTGTCGTATATATATATATATATATATATATATGTATCTTGTTGCGATTTCCATTAAATTAGTCGGAACATTTAACATTGATTAGCTGCAACAGAGATCAAGACATTGTACACTTATATATATATATATATAGTAATGTGTGTATATATAGAACCTTTTTTACTATTTTCTTTTTCGTTTTCTTTTTTAATTGTTTAGATACTTATATTTAGTCAATTGAATTGGATTACAATTAGTATAAAGTTGGCAGAAGCGAGCAATTGGTTGTATTTGATTCATTTCCTATGATCCATAAACATTCTCATTGTTTTTCGTAATAAATAATTAACTGATTTTCCTTTGTTTTTGGTTTTTTGTTTTTACATATTTTGTTCTTTTTTTTTTGCATTCGTTCAGTTGTTATTC
Organism: Drosophila stalkeri; assembly: GCA_035047405.1. Classification (NCBI taxonomy): domain Eukaryota; kingdom Metazoa; phylum Arthropoda; class Insecta; order Diptera; family Drosophilidae; genus Drosophila; species Drosophila stalkeri. Next base: position 19,658,185 of record JAWNPR010000061.1, read on the forward strand.
TTGTTCTTTTTCTTTTCTTTTGCTATTGTTTGCTAAAGTTAACATTTTATCGTCTTTTGAGGCAATGTTAATGTTAATCTCGTTTGGACCACAGACTAAATACATATAGATATACATACATACATACATACTCATAAATATATATATGCAACTTAAGACTATTTAATAAAACTGTAAAAAAATCTATATATATATATATATATATATATATATATATATATATATATATATATATATATATATGTATATATTAGGTAATCGAAATTCTGTCGCTCGACTTCTTTCTTTAGCTATGCTTTTGCACATTTTTATTAAAAAAAAAATTAAAAAAAAAAAAAACATTCAATTGCTAAAATAATAATAATAATAACTATCATAATAAACATAATAATAAAATAAATATAATTTATTTTAATTATCTGTATTTGTTTAATGTGTATTTAAGGTATTATCATGATATCAAATATTGTAGTAAACATTTCAAATTTTTACGCCAAAATCCAATTAGAAAAGGGTACAACAGATTCGTTTTGTCAATTAGTAAACTAAAAATTTGCAGCATATCTCGTGTGAGTGACTATGTAGTTCGTCTTCAAAATGTTGCATTATATATATATATATATATATATATATATATATATATATTGCATATATTTATATATATATATTTATATATATATATTTATATATATATATATATATATATATATATATATATATATATATATATATATATATATAGATTGCGTGCCGTTCTATCCATCATAATTTGTATCAAATGCATTCAAGTGCCAGTGTTTCATTCTATAATTTGAGTCCTATCTCTGTGTATGTGTCTTTTCAGTCCTTCTTTGTGTATACGTATATGTTAGTGTCAGTGATGAAATTGATATGCCTAGGGCATATATGTCTGCTTGCCGATCTATCCATAGCTTATTGATGAAAAACCAAATACAATTTCAAATGCATTTCAATGACACTTTTCTGATCTGAGCCATTTTGTCTATTCAGTCCATCATCTTCGTTGTAGATCGCGCCGATTGTCGCGTTCCAAATGCAAATTTAAGGATATTAACGAAAACAATCAGGAACAGAGGTAAAATAATTAAATAACTTCCAAATATCTATGCTAAGCTAATGGAACGATGCGGCCATTGCGCATCGCTGGAGTTGATCTCCAGTTTCTAATAGATACGTTCGTAGAACAGCAGATACGCCTGGGCCTTGAGGGCCGCCTCCTCGCTGACTTCTTGAACGCGCGAGTCCGATACGTAATACCATTTGCCAGGTGGGGCCTTTACGTTGGCTGCTTCCTCTTCGCCGTTGGCCGTCATCCCCGCCTGTTCGGATGTGTCAATGCTTGCAGCGGCATCGGCATCGGCATCGACATCAGCAGCGGGATTGGTATTCTCATCATCGACAGCGGCATTGCTAAGGTCAGAGGTGGAGTCATCCGATGTGGATGCATTGCTGCTTGAGCTAGTAAAATCGTCGCTATCATCCATGGCATTTATGCGCATCTCGCGGGCTTTTTCTTTGGCCAGCAGCTCCTCAAGTTTCTTTAGCTGCTCATCATCCTGGTCGAGCTCAGCCTTGCTGCCGTGCGGTAAGAATTTCCATCGCTTATCATCGGGAGTCACCTTTGGACGCACCTTCACATAAGCGGTGTAGTGTCCGCCATATAAGCCGCCCGAGTGCTCGACAACGCCATAGAGTGCATAGAGCAGCTTCTTCTGCTTGCGATCAATGTTGGGCAAGTTCTTCACCTTGGATCCGCAGAAGGCGGCTATGTCGAGCAGGACAGTGTAGCTGACCGGGCGCGTAAGCTTGCGGAAAATGCAACGCGGTCCCAATTGGAACCTCTTCAGGTGCAAAATCAATACGGCCGGCGGGCTGGATACCAGCAGCTGCTTAGTCGCATTTGTATTCACGGTTTTCGCTTGGGGATCGGTCCCGTTGATCCGTCTTGTACAGCTCTCGCAGCCGACCTTATTCTGGCCCGTCATTAGCTCCACGGCGGTGAAATTGTTGAGACATGACGGCACTGAACACTCACCCACCTCGCATTGATATCGCGGCGCAATTGTAGTGCTCCAATCCGAGTAGCTCTGGGTACGCACACGCTTCGAGGTAGCCGCATTCTTGGCCTGCTCGCGAAGTCTCAGCTGCTCCATCTGCAGCTGCAGCTGCAGCTGCCCCGATGAGAATTGACGTATTAGAGAGGCGCCTTCCTCGCTTAGGCTGGCATTTACCAGGATGGCTGCTGCGCTGTCTATTTCAGCTGGGGTGTTCGCATCAGTTCCATTGCTGGCTCCATTGTTATTATTGCTGCTGTTGTTTCCATTGCTAGCGCCGCTGGTGGTGCTGGCCGCGCTGTTGGTGGTGTTGGTTGGTGCCGGACTAGTGGCTATGCCTGAGTCTGTAAACACAAATAGAGTGAGATAGCATTATCTGCATCATTTGCTGTCCCTTTCGCATGCGTTTACATGCTTAAAAGAGTGTTGGCTTACCATTTTCGTCCTCTTCCAGCGAATCCTTGTCCATGTGCTCGGGTGTATCGTCACGTTTCTCGCCCACCGGCTGCGAGTTGCCATTGCTGTCTGTGTAGAACTTGGCATTGCTGCCGGCGGCTGCGTCATCAACTAGATTATCCTCGACATCGGCGTCCGAGTGCTCGGATGTGGTGGCACTCTGGGAAACTGATTTGGCACGAGGACCTTCGCCCCAGGGGGCGGATCGTGTCTTTTCGCTGTCAGTGTCAGCCGAAGTGGGCTGCGCTTGTCCCTGGCTATCGCCACTGCCGGGCTGTTGGTCGCCATCGATGTCATCTCCGCCACCGCCGCCGCCGCCATTTACTTTATCGCTGATATTCAGTTTAAGCGAAAGTTTTTGGGCCTGTTTGGTACGTTGATGCTTGGCAGCGCGCTTGGCTTTACGTTCGCGTTCCTTCTCCTTTTTCACCTGTGCCTTGGATGGCCCCAACGGTTCCTGCCCATCAGCGTGCAGATAAAACGGAGGCGACATTACGCCCATATCAGTCTCCCCGTTGCTAAGCTTCGGGTTGGCGCTGCTGCTCTTGTGAGCAGACGAGGGCGACGTCTCTGGACTAGTTCTGCGGCGCTGAGGCGGCTGTGGCTTCTCAACTGCCACCGGCAGTGACATGTCCAAGAAGTACTCGTGGCGTGAAGAGATATTAAAGCAGTCCTGACACTTCAATGTCGAGACAAGAAATCCTCGAAACACTTGCTCCGGGCGTAGTATGCGATCGGCAGCCTGGTTGCCATAGATCTTGCATTTCTGGCGCAGCTCCTCCGACACGCTGTTAATATCCTGATCCTTGTATCCTAAATTCTGTAAAATAACGCGCTGATAACGCTTCAAGTCCTCAGAGCGTACGCTCTCCAGCAACTGGCGCAGCAGCTCGTGGGCATCGTGTTGATCCCCGCCAGTAAACTGTGGACACTTGGCACAAAGCTTGTCGAACAGTTTGCTGGGCGTGAAGACGCTGCCACCGGACTGCAGCTCCTCAAGTGCATTGGCCAGGGCAGCGGTAAGATTGCCCCAAGAGGAGAGCGTGCCCTTTATAATGGGCAGCTCGATGTCGCCCTTATCCTTAAAATTAAAAGTGCCGCCGGGCAACACAAATCTAGGGGAAAGGAAGTATTAATTAGGAAAATTTCTAAATTTAAATTGAGCGCTTGCGACTTACTGCTCCCCGGGTTCGGCCAGCTCCTTGAGTACGTCCAGTAAAAATGGCGTCTGAGCCAGACACTGCATGACGGCATTGAAGAAGCACGTATTGCCCAAATTGGTCAGTCCTCGCACGCGCGGCAAGCGATCCAGCTCTGGATTGCCGGCAGATGGAGTGGACGGCACACCTACTGGTTGACAGATGACTCGCTTGTCCAGCACACGCTTTGCCATGCCGGGCACTGAGCCTGTTGAGCTGCCTGGCGGTGGCGATGGAGGTGGCGGTATGTTCGGATTACCCTCGGTCATCTGCTTGCCGCCAGTCATCGGCACAATGGGACTAATCTGGTCCAGAGTCGATATTATTTTGTACTGTACGTCGGCGACGGTGGCAAGAGGTTTCTGAGCCAGGCGCTTAACTAGCTCAACGCAATCCAGCAAGTTCTTGCGAGAATTGGCGCACACCTCACTGCCGCAATCGTAGCACCAGATCTTAAACGATCGCGTATTCAATGCCAGACAATGCGAGTCCGAGTGCGGAGTCTGAAAGTGGAGGGCAGTCGTAAGTAAAATATGCGCTTAAAGGAAATCAGATAGATTGTGATTTTCTTACCTGGTAGTGGAGCAGCGCGTGCTTGTTGCGCTCGCGACTGCAAAGCTGTGTGCCACATTTGAGGCACAGCCAGAGCGTGTTGTCGTACTCAGTGCCACTTTCATTGGGCGGATTGAGTTTCTGACACATCTGACAATCATAGAGTAATCCAGTGGATTTGAGGTGACGGCGCAAACGAGTTGCGTCCACGGCCTTTTTGATGTGCTGGCAACTTGTGGCATTGTTTCCGGCAGCGGCATGACCATTTACTAGCTCCTCATCGCCCGAATCCGTCCAACTGCTGCCGTCCTGTTGTGCGTCGGTCTGACGCTTCTTTACCATTTTGCCTCTGCTGCTGATGCAGTTCTTCGACTGATCCAGCGGCTTTCTGGCCACCCTCACTCTCACTGAAAAGGAATAAGACCAGATTGTAGCTAAAACTCGCCCAAACAGAAACACTACGGTTCGTAGAGTCCGCTCCATATAGTGGTAGACGGAATATGCAATTCCTGTATTCTCCCTGAGACTTTCATCTTGAGCTTCGTCACCTGGCTTGTATTTGGTATTGCGATTGTCCCTGTTGTCGCCATGGCGGCTATTATCGTTGTTAGTGTTATTATCTTCGTCATTGTTGTTCGGTTTGTTTCTGTTCTTGTTTTTGTTTTTGATAAAGTTGTAGATGTCGCTCTTGTTGTGTGCTTCATTATTGAGACAGTTGCATACACGGTTCTCCATTGAGGATTTTTTTGGAGCGCTCTGAATTCTGTTTTCAAAAACTTATGTTATTGCTATTCTACGTTTATCGTTTGTGATAACTGATTATGAAGCTGATGTATGATGTATATATAGTATGTAGGTTTCAAACTGATTTGAGATCGCCTGGTAGTTGGCCGCCTTTGTTTTGCTACTACAACTAGCAAACATTGATTGTGTTTCAGCTATAAAGCCCGACTGATATGGAGCCAATGCATTCTCAGTAGACATCTTAGCCCCCTTCCGACTGGTGCTACAAAGCATCGCGGAAACAGGTTTCAAATGCCAACTGCAGCAGTCAATGGTCAATTATCTTAATATATTTCCATGTAAGCTTTACTACTATATAGTATACAATTGACCAGTTTATAGACATGAGGCCTAATCGTAAAGCTCATATTAGTCTTATCTGATGAGCTTTACTTTAGTAGTTCATACTAGTGTTTAGGTGTTTGTGTTTGTTATCAAATCTAAATCTTTAGAACTTCGTCTTGGAAGAGTGTTGGAACTTCGGCGAGCTGGTAAGAGTTTTATTAGTTATTGTTGATCTGTGTCTGGTTGTTCGGTTGATGTTTCAGTTCTGCTTGCATTGTAAGGGTTGCGCAGTGATTTGCCATTTTTGTTTATTTATTATTATTTTTTTAATTTCGGCGTCAAATCTTTGACGCACGTTCATTGGCACACAGCGCTGCCCCGACAGCAGCAGCAGCGCTGCTGTTTGAGGTTAAGTTTAAGTTCAGGTGCTGCCATATTGGGCCGCAGCAGTCGCAGTTGCAGTCGCAGTCGCAGTCGCAGTCGCAGTCAAAGTCGCAGTGGCAGCAGTCGCCTTCGCAGTCGCTGCATTGTTGTGCTTCGTGTCTGCTTTTGCGCTTATGTTGTCTGTTGTGCTAGCTACGCAACGCAACGCGACGCAACCTCCATAAGCAGTTCATTGGAATCTCGGGGACAGTAAACCCATTTTTTTTTTTTTTTTTTGACAATAAAAAGCACGCACAAAGTTGAGCGCATACACATACACACATGTACTGAATTACGCACACACACACACAGATGCCCGTTGGCATGGGTCGAGACAGGATAGTTATAATGGTTGCGATTTTTGTTGGGCCCTTGGCAGTCCAGTTGTCAGAGATTTTCTTATTTTTTGCAAACTCATCGTGTAAGCTTTGCCTCGTTTTTGTTGACTTACCTTGACTTAGTTACTGCAATTTGCTGTGTACATGAAGTATTCTAGCGATTTTTTATATTTGCGCCTAACCACTGCGTAAACACCAAGCAAACAAAAAACGTGAGCTTGAATTGCGTTCGCGTTCGCATTCGCATTAATATGGGAAAGAAATCATCGGGACGACAAATCGATTCTGTGCCGATATGCAACCCTGCATAATCGCTACAAGGCGATGGGCTGAGCCATCGATGTTGTACTGAATGTGGTGGTCGGTCGAGCAGCAACTATCGATAGTTTTATGAGCGCGTGTTCAAATGTGAATTGTAACAGAGCTTCAAATTAACATTACACTCACATAATCGTTTGCCCATATGTTTGATATGTTTTGCGAATACTGTAAAATGCAGCTAAAACGAGGAGCTGGGCGCAGAAAGTGTATTTAATTGTCGGCTAGCTAGAGATTTATTTTATATTTACTTTCTGGTTTATTACCTCTTGGCTGTTGCTCTTGGCCAAATTGCGTAATGAATTATGCATGCAAAATTGACTGGCTGAGCCTAGCTGTCGGCCCGCTGTGGCGCCTAGAGGATTGCGAGAAAGACGAAACGCTTGAGAAAGCAGCTTGGTTCCAGGCTTGGGATATTAACTAATCATGTACACCCTACTATAATAGTCGAGCTTTAATCAAATTCAAAATTACACAGAGCTTTTGCTCTATTTTGCCGCACCTGGCGCCATCTGTTGCCGAACGCCTGAACTTGCTATGAAGCTGGTTTTAAATCAAAAACTAAGTTTGCAAGCAATTATAAATTTAAATAATTAAAAAAAAAAATGTATATATATTTATTTTGCTTACAATTTCTCTTACAATGCTAAAAATTGTGATTCAAGAAGACAAAATGATGAACGCATAAAAAATACTTAGACAACACTTCATAAAGGCGACAAAAAAAATTGGCATGAGGGACAGCTGAGGAAATAGTGCGATTAGCTGTCTCAATGATGATGGTGCCACCAGCCGGCTTGACGGGCGTTCACATAGCTCTTCAGACCCTCGCGCTGCGAAATAGACTGATGGGTCGGGAAGAGATGGGGTCCGCTCGTCTCGTAGTTGAGTCCGTTGTGCTGATTGAAGACATAAGCCTTGGGAACATCCACTCCGGACGATACGCTAATGCTGGAGATGCTCTGGCCCGGATTAACCGATGGAGATGCTGCGGGCAGATAGGTGCGACTGGGAGGCGCTGGCGCCCAGCTGGTTGAGAGTTGCGGCTTCTTGGGCGGTCCAACGGGACGATATGGCTTATAGATATTGGGTGGGGCAATGGGCAGCGACGGCTGCTGAGGCTGCTGACTGACCGAATTCGACGGACCATACGCATTATTTCTCAAGTCGCAGACGGTGTTGTCGATCAGAGCGCCGAGTGGTGCGGTATAGATGCGGAAATTGACATCGTTATAGTCGAGATCGGAGAGCAGAAAGACGGGCATACGATCGGAGAGCACCCAAACATTCTTGTTCTCATCGATCTTGACGTCCGCGGGAAAGACTAGGCCCACATCGTCGCGATCGACAATGCCATGGAACTGCGGTGTGTAGGGCATCGACGAGTGCCAGCAGCCGACTGCATTTTGATCGATCAGGTTGAACAGCTCGATGCCATCGTCGCTCATTACGCGAGCTGTGGTGTGGGAATTGGGTCCGCGCTCGTCCAAGGCAATGAAATCGTGATAGCTATCTTCGGTGCGCGACTCGTCTCTCAAGATGCGCGTGGAGACCGCAAACTGACGATGGCTGGCCAGGGGACTAAAGTAGAGAGTGCGATAGCCGTCGGAGCGAATGGGCGATAGAGCCATGCCAAAGATGCCCTCCTCGCCCCACTGGAAGTTCAAGCCGGCAATGTTGTAGTCGCCTCGCAATGGATCCGGGAAGAAATAGGAGTGAGCCGAGAATCGCCACGATTTGTTCTGCTCCCAGGAATACGTGATCAGGCCATAGCCTAGCTCATCCGAGAAATATGCCATAGCATCGTCGCAGGTCTTGCCCACGTCCACAGCGATGTTGGCAATGAATGTGTTCGGATTTGTGTCCTCGGGGCGCAGCTCGTAGCGTCGGATTCTCGTATTCGTGGTCAGATCGAACACGTTCACAGCGTACGGGCAGGGATTGGTGGTGGTATTGCCAATGCCCACGGTGCCCGTGTCCAGCACCCAAAGGCGTGCGCATTCATCTACCTTAATGCGATAGGCTGTCGTAATGCTATTTGCGCAATCGCCAGCCGTGTTGCTGCGCCAATCCGGATACGGAATGAGTTCCGGTGAGCCCGACAAACTGTGATCCATGTTGATGTAGTTCAATGTGGCCGGAATGCCTAAAAGATATGAAAAATGCCAAGCAATGGCCCGAAATGGAAAGGAAATTATTTTATTAACTGAGGAAATTGAAATCTCTAATTAAATTAGAGTTGTTAAGCTTAAGCAGGTGGGCTCTATCCATGAATCCTTTCTATAGCTATCATTACGCTGGTATCATTAAGCATATGCCATTGCCATGTTACGATAAGCCATTGGATAATCAACTTCACTGAAGTTTGAAGATAAAAACTGAACAATTTACAAAGTTTTTCATTATTATCGATGGAAACACAAGACGGCAGTTGCTTGACGAATATGCAACTTTCTAGTCGGCTAACGATTGATGTGCTATGCGTTGGACATCAATCAGTTAGTCAGTCAGTTAATCAGTCACTCAGACAGACAGAGAGAGAAACAGAGAGAGAGAGAGAGAGAGAGAGAGAGAGAGAGAGAGAGAGAGAGAGAGAGAGAGTCAATCAACTGCTGTGTATGATATGAGACGTTGTCAAGTGAGTCGAGGCAACTTTTTTTTAGCTAATGCGCTAACTCCTCAACTCCACTCAAATTAAATGCCAGCAATTTCCGTTGTCATTAGCCACTGCATCATATCATCATCATCGCCATCGTCATCGTCATCGTCATCGTCATCGTCATCGTCATCGTCGTCTGTGTTTCCGCTCCAGTTGACAAGCGCAACTTTAACCAGTTGCTGCTGGTAGCGGGCGTGCGCGACATCGCTCGCACTTGTCTTGGCTAATTCTATGAGTGGCATCGACCTACAGCTGTCCCCCTCACCACATAAGCATTGCCACAGCCAATAGCCAATAGCCAACAGCCAACAGCCAAAAGCGAACAGCTAACAGGCAATAGCTAACAGCTAACAGCTAACAAGTAACCCCCTCGTCCGCCCACGGGCAATCAGCAAAATGCATTTACAAAACGCGAGCTTGAATAAGCAGCATTTCACAAATCCAATTGCAGTTAGCTAATTCGATTTAAGTCTTCGTTTCCGATTGAAGTTGTTTTTCCTTAGCTCACACACAAGGCAGGGTATATGCCAGTTGGGTTAACGTGGACGATGGATAACATTAGAATGGGGAAATTGAAATTGCATTGACCTCATCCATATTTAGGCATTAGTTAAATATATCAAGAAATCGATATATATATATAGGTTTTGGAAAGACAGGAAATGCAACAAACACTAACGTATATGGAAAATGAAATCGATAATTATCGATACTTGGTTATAGTTGCTCTGGCCATAGGCCCGCCTTGCTTAGGCCTTGATCTGAGCCTTGTTATTTGCTCGAAAGCAAATGAAGTCGTGCAAGACTTTCTGGCAAGGCATATAGGAAGAATTGTGGCTTAATTAGTTCTATTGCACCAATTGCTCTGGAACCAAAGGAAACTTGTATATGCTATCGATCTAATCATCTATTTAAATGCATTAGGCCTGTCATGGAATCTGAGTTTAGTTTGGCTTTCAGCAAATCTTTGCCACTTCAAAATTCCAACAGCGACTCCAAGTCCCAGGTCCGACTGCAACTCAAACTCAATCTGGAATGTCTCGCCCGATGTTTGTGTAATCTGTTTCGTGTGATGACAAATGAATACCCTGTTCACTTAACAGCATAAACAACTTTATTTTGTAGCCACTGCATGCATGTGTCAGCTGCCTGTCAGACTCGATGCATAATTGTGTCCATCCGTCTGTCTTTCGGTGTTTCGGTTTGTAACGCTGATCTGGTTATATGTATTTCTCCGCTCAGTGGACCTGTTCCCATGCATTATAAACAGTAGCGCAATGAGCGCATTTTAATAAACATTAATTTTGGTCGCTTAGCGCGTTTGCAAGTGGTTAAAAACCAATGAATTTACCATTAGTCAGATAACGCCGTCTCCCTCTCTCCCTCTCTCTCTCTCTCTACTCACTCATTCTCCATCCATCTCCCTGTCTCTCTCTCTCTCTCTCTCTTTAGCCATGTGTGTGTTCGCATTTCCAGTATGTCAATTGCAATGAGCGATCATTGGCGAGCCAAAAGGAGGCGCATTGAGACATTCGGTAGCTGTTGATATCAATTTGTAATTCAATGGCTCCAAGCTCATTGAAATTGCAAAAAAAAAAAAAAAAATGAAGAAAAAAAAGCTAATCGAATCGAATTGAATCGAATCGACATGCCACAAAATAATTATAATTTTGTTTTTCTTTCACGAATCGGACTCGAATTCCGTTTTCATTAGTTTTTAAATTATGTGGGAAACGCGCGATTTGTAAACGAATTCAATTTGCCAATTTAATTTGCATTTGGTTCTGAATAAATACATATACATATAAATTTATGTTGCCCCAATACCAAATACGGTTGATATCATTTATAATACTACCTACTCGGGCAGCTAGAGACAAGTTAGTTATTTTTCTAAAGACTCAGAATTTTAAGAATTTTAATAATCATTTCAGATCAAGTTTCTTTTTCTAGCACTTATGTAAAAAAAAAGTTAGATTTAACATTCTATTCGATTTTTTACTAAACTAAGTTTTCCAACACTAGACGTTCATAAAATTCATTTGCAGTTTGCCAACATTGCCAATAAATTGCCAGTAAACAAAATGCTAAAATATTACAACTATTATAATGTCAATGACTGTCAAACATATTTAATTTTTTTTTTTTTCAGCAAAGATAATCGCAAATTGGCGCTTCCCAAAGTATTAGAAATATTAATTGGCTTAAGCCTATAAAATCCTTAACAATCACTCAAAAACTCGATATGAAAAGAGACCAGAGCGAGCGACAAATTCCATCTTTGGCTAACAGCTTTCGTTTTCCAGCACTGTTTGCCAGTTAAACATGAATGGAATGTGAATTAGGCTTAAAGTATTTGCATTCAACTTGTCAAGCCGAAAATATTTCCACTCAACATAATTAAGTTTGTCGTGTAAAAGTTGTATTGTATGACAACTTTTGTTGCCCGATACTCGCATATATGTACATATCTATAGCTAAATGGACAAATAGTTCAAAAATAATACAAAAATAGAGAAATATCTTGTTTAATATGGGGAACTCGCAGTTCTTTTGGACAATTGACAATCGCATTGTGATTCATTCTCTGTTGGTCAACTCTATTCGAAGGGCCTGAAATTGATTGATTTGTTAATGTTTCAAAGACCCTCTCAATGGATTGAATTGAAATTGAAATTGAATTGAATTGAATAGTCATAAAGCGTTGGGGCACTTGGCTACCTGGTAATACCATTCGACTGTCAACTGACTGCAGCTATTGCTATTGTAAGCTGTGAACTTCACTTTAGATTAGCTAATTGATTTGCTTTTAAACCACATTTTGCGGATTAACTTTCGCTCTCTGCAGCACCAAGATCGAGTGAGGCCTAGTCGCCCACTTGCCTCATGCCTCATGCCACTTGGCACTTGGCACTTGGCAATTGACTTTTTGGCTTTTGATTTGGCCGACCTTCTTGGGGCGTTGCCAACAGCGCCATTCCAATATTCATATTCAAATGCCATTCCTCAAATACAGCTCAAGGCTGTGCTTGAATTGTGAAGCCCAGAAAACTGCTAATAGATAATGATTAGGACTTGAGACAACATTTTTTCTGTCAAGTTCTTTTTTTTTTTTTTTATTTGAATGTGGAAAAAGAGTAAATTGAGATAAGTTGAATTTAGAGTTTGAAGAGGGAAGATGGAAAATTAGAGATAAGAGATGGAAGAAGAAAGATAAAGGATGGAGGATGGATAATAGCTGATGGAAGATGGAAAATTAGAGATTAGAGATAAGAGATGGAAGAAGGAAGATAAAGGATGGAGGATGGATAACAGCTGATAGATGATGGAAGATGGAAAATGGAAGATGGAGGATGGAATATGGAATATGGAAAGTGGACGACTGAAGATTGATAGATGAAAAATTGAAGATGAAGGACGAAAGATGAAGAATAACAGATAAAAGATGAAATATGAAATATGAAAGACTCATCTTACATCCTTCAGGATCTGAGTGAAAGTGAAGCATAGGTAATGAGTGAGAAGCGAAGGATAAAAGATGAAAGATACAATCTTTCAAAGAGCCTAACTATTTCCGTAGTTACCCCGACTCTACGCAAAGCTAATACAATATATCTTAATATATAATGCGATCTCTAATCCTAATTTGATCAACTAATTTTAAATGAAGTAAAATAATTCACTTCTAAGTGAAATCTTAGATGTCAGATTGATAAATTCTTGCACTATTCCAATATTCTTATGCTTATAGGAAGCATTTAAGCGCTTGATGAATTGCTGAACTTAATTAATTTTGTCTAATATTGGGTTGTTCAATTCAAGTTCGTTTTGCAGACATTTCCTTGACCATTTGGTAAACCAATTGTCATATCGTGCAGAACCAACCAGAAAGAAAAAGAAAAACGAGCCAAACAATCAACTCAACAACACAATATTCAATTCAACTATTCAAACTTGTTGCACTCGAATGCAGCTCCAACTCTCACTTGGAATCGAAACGCAGCTAATTGTTTATTATTGCTATTTAGGTATGTTTACTTTGTTTTTATTGGTTTTTCTTGTTTTTCTTTTCATTTGTAGCGGACCTCAAGGCTGTGATGAAGCCTTCACAATTTTCTTGTTTTTCATTATTAATTATTTTATTTGTATTGTTTTTTTTTTTTTTTTATAGTTAAATTGGCTTTTCATAAAATTGTGTGGTAAATTCTTGTAAGCCGTGCAATTCCGCTTTATTGTTATACAATAACCGTTAGAATTTGCTGTTAATTAAATTATGTTGTGCTTAATTGAGGTGCGAATGACTTTTAGTTTTTCGTTTTAAAGCTAAACTCAACTTGGCAATAGCTGACAATGGCTTAATATTGATTGGAAAAAAATATAATATTTAAAAAAATGTAATTTAAAATATTTTTAAATACTTTCAGTCATAAGAAAAATTTTACATAAATATAAATCAATTTTTAGTATTTGAATCGGAACAGCTCCACTTTTAGCTGAAATTATTTTTTCTTGTTTTTTTTTTTTAAGTATTTTTTGCATTTAAATTTTAATATATAAGCAAGGATTATTCAAAATTAAAAAAAAAAATGTTGAATTCTAATTATAAATAATTTAAATTAATTAAATAATTTAAAAAATTTAAATTAAATTTAAAATTTTGATTTTTATTAATATTTTAATTATTTTAAATGAAAACAAAATCATAAATATTTTTAGCTAAAATTAAAGCTTTTTCGATTCAATGAATTTTAAAAATTAATTTTGTATATATTTTAATTATAATTTTTTTTATTTTTATATTTATTTTGAAACTAAATTTGTTTATGTTTTTTTTTTTTTAATTATTATTTAGATATATATTTTTTTAATTTAACACTTTTTAAATGACATCAAACTTATGAAAATTGTTATACAAATTTGGAAGTCTTCCGCTTCAAAGAAAAAAATGTGCTTCATATTTTTGAAACATTTTTTTTTTGCAATGCGTTTCAATTAAACTGAGATATAGAGTTAAAAATGCACATGTTTTAATTTTAAAATGAGATCTAATTTGTATAAGGTTTTCAGGAATTTAAATCACACTGAAATATTTTCTAGATAATTTCATTTGATTCTTGAATGTGTTTCACTTTGCAGATCGTCAGATATGTCTCGCTAATTACACGGTAATAGCATCACAAGAAAAACGTAATAGGCTCTTGGCCAGGCACAGGTGTCAATTAGCTAAGCAGGTTGCCTTAATGACATACACAGAGTGCGCGTTGCGTCAATCAGGTAATCAATTTGTTGATCAATCGAACATGTTAATTGAGTGCAAAACAAGTGCGAAACACGGCCAAAGCGGGCAGAAAGAGATTTCTGCTTTTTGGCAAAACTAATTAGGCCCAAAATGTTCGATTGATTGATTGATTGATTGATTAATTGATGCACATATCTAGCTGTACTTACCGTCGCGCCAGCGCGGCACTGTGACGAAGAGGCGATTGCCGAAGTGCTCGATGCCAACGGGCAGGGCATTCTGTGGGATGTAGTCGCCGCTGGCGATGGCCTGCTCCTTGAGCCGTTCGCTTGGGAAGGCAAAGTCCAATTGGTTCCAGCTGTAGCGTTCCTGCAGCTTGTAGGCGGCCTGGGCGTGGCCAGCCAGCAGGAGCAGCAGGCCGAGCAGGCAGAGCGGCAGTCGGGGGGCGGACATGGCGTATGCGCAATGCAACTGTTGGACGTTACGAATACACCACAAGCACACTGAACAACAAAAAAAAATAAAGAGGTATATTTGTGTCTGTATATGTCTGGGCAAAAGGCGCAGGTGTCCTTTGTTGGGGGCGTGTCTTGGATTATGTTTATATTTGTTTAACTTAAATCTCAGCTCGAGCGGCTGGCGCGTTCACGACTGTTGGCCATAACTATTCGTTCACGTTTTATATAAACTTATTTTTGCAGTCGCAGCATTAGCAGCAGCAGCAGCAGCAGCAGCAACAGTTGCTGCTGCTGCTGCCGTTGCGGCAGCAACAGTTGCCGAAGGCGCAAACGCGTGGCTTCCTCTTCGGCAGCAATCGGCCGGCTCGAGCGGCTTAGCTCTCGCTGTGCCCATTGTCTTGTGCCACCATGATTGATTTTCACGCATGTTTAGATAAACCCCCTCCACTCATCCATCCCTTCAGCCATCGTCGAAGCCGCGCCCCCTTCAACCCAGCCCCCTGCCGCCTACCCCCTGCTGACCACAGTAGTTCCGTTTAATGAATTTGCTTTTAATCAAATCGGCTCAGCGAATATAAAAAGCCACCCGTGACCCAACTGACCAGCAGCGTCGAATCGGATTTTGAATTCGGATTTGAGTTCGAGTTCGAGTTCGACTGCGAATTCGAATTCGCCTTCGCCGACGCCTTTCGCTGCGTATTTTTGTTTTGTTTTTATTTATTTTTTTGTAATTTAATTGGCCTCAAAAAAAAGTTGCTCGCAATTTTTGGGTTTTGTTTTTCATTTTGATGATTCAGCGCCGAGGGTCAAATGCGCAGAGTTTCCGCCTAAAGCGTGCGTAATATGCAAATACCCTAGATATCAGGTATATTAGCTACAGTGGAAAGTATGTATGTATGTAAGTATCGTGTATAATTTGTCGTATGTGTAGGATAGATAATTGTTAATGTATTCAAAGTACAATGAGTCTCTCTGCCTCTCTTTGTCTGTCTTCCTGACTCGCTCTATAAGGTTAAGAGAGAGAGAGAGAGAGAGAGAGAGAGAGAGAGAGAGAGAGAGAGAGAGTAAGACACGCAACGAGAGAGAGAGAGAGAGAGAGAGAGAGAGAGCAAGACACGCAACGAGAAGAGTCATTGTACTTTGACTGTGAAAGGTCACAGTGTCTCTCTTTCTATCTCTTTCTTTATATATAGATCTATTTAACTGTTTGTCTCTCGAGTTCCTTCCATCTCGACGCTCTCCCTCTTTCCCACTCACACTTTTGCTCTCAGTTTCTATTTCTCTTTCTCTGAGTGGCTTCGTCACTTTCTATCCTCTGTCTACCTTTCATTCTCTCTATCTCTCTCTCGCTGACTCTCTCTGTCTTATTTTTTTTCTCCCTCCACATCTTTTTTTTCAGTTTATATCTCTCTCTATCTCTTTCTCTCTCTTTATCTATTTCTGTTTCTGTTTCTCTCTTTGCCGATCTTTTCTCTCTCCCTCTCTTTCTCTCTGTCTTTGTTTATTTTTCTCAGTCTGCATCTCTCATTCTCACTTTTTTACTTTTCTGCACATATCTCACTATCTTCCTCTCGTTTCAACTGTCCCTGTCATTCTTTTATTTTCTCTCTCTCTCTCTCTCTCACACACACTCTCTCTCTCTCTCTCTCTCTCTCACACACACTCTCTCTCTCTCTCTCTCTCTCTCTCTCTCTCTCTCTCTCTCTCTCTCTCTCTTACACACACACTCTCTCTCTCTCTCTCTCTCTCTCACTCTAATTCTCTCTCCCTCTCTATTCTCTTTCATTCTCTCTCCCTCCCAATCTTTTTCTCTATTCCTCAGTAGCTCTGTCTCTATCTACCTATTTCTGTCTATCGCTCTCTGTCTCTTTTTTGTCTGTCTCTCTGTATTTTCTTTATTTTCTTCTTTCATATATGTATTGTATACAAGCTAGATACATATATAACGATTTAACGGAGATTAACTTCAATAATAGACAATAATTATTCAATTACATATTGCTGATATATAACTTGAGACTTACGTAAACATTGAAAATCATTTCAAGTTGCGACTCTTATGATGATTGGTGGGAATCTAAACTGTTATATGTAATCTCGATACGAGATACGTTCTCTCTATCAATACAACTCTCATGAGGCCAAAGCTTATCTATATCTCAATATACCTAACTTTAAAGAGAAGTTGCATCAAATTTTCACCTACTTTATGAAACCTTCCACTAAAGCTTTAGCTTGTGAATTGCATGAATCGCGAAACGATTCTCACCTAATCTAATTAAATGGTTATTTATTAAACAAAACATATTATATATAATTATAATAATTAAATTTTGAATTGTTATTGTAATAGTTTAATCAGTAAACTCTTACAATTCAGTTGGAGAATAATATGAAAATGAAAAAAGTTAATACAAATTCTCCAATTACCAAATCCTAACTTCCACTCAATTCTATCAGAATCTGTTTCGTAACAGGAAGTCTTTGATCTGTTTTCTAGAGTATTTCAAATGCATTGTTCTATGCTCTAATATTTCCATAATACGATTGCCACAACTACTATAGCTCATAATTGCTTTTGGGCAGCTTTTAGGGCAGGTCTGTATTATTTAATTTAATATTTTTTTTTCTTTTTCTATGGCCGTATTGCAGGTGGCTCCGCAAATGTTCGAATGTCTTGGGCCATTAGTCAGCATTTTATGCATGTTGTGAGTGAATAAACTATATTTAGCGTTTGTATTACGTAGAAAGAGTTAAAAACCAATTCGATTGGCATCCATTTTGACAGCTTTTCCGCTGCATGATGTCTGGCAATGGATATACATACATTGTATCCGAAGTCCGGGCATAGCTTAACCGGAATCTGTTTCAAGCTGTTTGTCGAAGGACGTTGCCGACTGTCGATTGAATTTTTATTGCGCTATTTTGATATTTTTGCAGCTGCCAAAATGCAATTGGCAAATGCAATAATAGCCGCAAGGCGATACGCAATACGCATTTGCGTGGCATGCCCCAAAACAGCAGCAACATGAATTAAGCCGCAGCAGCCACCACATTGCGTGGTGCGTGGTGCATGGTGCATGGTGCATGGTGCGTGGTGCGTGGTGCGTGTGGCTCGTTCATTAGATGGCTGACTGGGTGACTGTCTGGCTGGTTAGTTAGTTAGCTGGCTGGCTGGCTGGTTGGCTGGCTGACTGTCTAGTTGGCTAGCCAACCACCGCAACGGCGGCAAGTGTGGTGCGATTGTGCATGCAAATTGCCACATAAATAACAAGCTCATTTCTTCGGCCTTTACATGCCTAAGAATGCCATTTGACTCTTTGCAAATCAAGAAAAAAAACTGGAGTGCAGCCCAATACACTGAAGGCAACATGTTTTTACATACCTGAATGTCTGTCTGTCTGTATAGCCAGCATAACGTAGACTCTTGTCAATCTGGCTGGAATCTGGCAATTATTAATATAATATATACACATATATGTATGTATGTATGTATGTATGTATGTATGTATATATGTGCATATATGAGTTCTATGATAAAAAAAAACATTCATATTAAGCTTATTCAATTTATGTTTAGCATTAGCATCATGATCATTTTTTCTGTATTAATTATTATTATTCATGATAATGATGATTTATTTTCAATTTTATAATAATTATTATTATCATCAACAACATGAACAATTATTAACACGCTCATTATCTCTTACAGCATCATCAGCATTCAATATTTAACTAGCTCTGCCTATGAGATTAACATTGAGTCTGTCGATTTGAAAAAGTCGTTTTGAATTGTTGAACTACTCTGAATGCTGAGCACGTCTTTTGCTTGAAAGAGGAATTCGGCAGGAATGAGTATGAATCAAATATAATGCTGAGGCTTAGCTGGCGATTATAGATATATAGCTATTAAGTTATATAGATCTATCATGGCATCACCTTATTTAACGAGCTAGTTAATTTAGAACATGCTGCGCATTTTTGTGTTGCGTCTCATTAATTAATTTAATGCGATTTATTGCAAAATTTGCCTCAATTTTCTTCATCTTGTTGTTGTTAGTTCGTTCGTTTGTTGGTTTGTTTGTCCCCCCATCACGTAATGCACACAACAGTAAACATAATTAATTACAAATGTATTGACAGGCAGTCAGGCAGCAACAACAACGAATATCAACGAAATGTAATATTAGAGAAATAACTGCCAACAAGCAAGGAGCATCGATGGATGGTGGGTCAGCGCCAAGTTGAATGTTGCCATTGCTTGAATGTGGCTTGTTGTGGTTTGTTGAAGAGTGGTGCGACAAGTGCTGGCGTCTGGCATATTACCGGCCAGACGATGCCCGCCAGCGATAGCATTCACATTTATTTATATATATATATTATTTATTTGTGTTCACTTAGTTTTAATTTATGATTTGTGCCTTCGTTGCCTGTAGACGGTTTTCCTGCTGTCGGCACCTCTGTTGGCCTGTTACACCTGCTACGCACCGTGTCCCGCCGCTAATAATAATTGCGACAGGCCGTGACGGCGAGATTTATTGGAAAAACTGAGACCGAACGAAATTCAATATTCGCAAAATAATAAAAATAAAAATAAACAAACAAAAAATTAAAACAGCTTTTGATCAAAGCGATTGCCCAAATATCCGCTGAGTTATTGAATTGTGCAGTTCGTAGGCCTAAAATTGTCTCATTTGCATCCGAAATATGTCAAGTCGGATTAAGAGTGTCTTTGAAATTTGATATAAAGTCTGAGCAGAGGCTGCTGGCACTTAAATATACTTTGCCGACGTCTAGAGAAATGCTTTTAAATAGATTTAGCGAAAATATGTGCATGCAGATATTGATGAAACTATGCATAAATCTGGATTATATATACATATATAGATGTGGCGATAGATTATGTGATATGAGCATGGTATGAGGAAATATTATTTATCAAAGTGAAGAGCCTCTAATGAGATTTAAAGATCGAATTGCAAATATGTTTATATAGATATACATTTTTGATATAAGCAAATTGCGCTTATATGTATATGGCATAGCTTTGAGGTTCTGCTGGATTGCGAGACGTGAGATATTATGCTGGTCTCGAGGATCACAGATCAAAGATCAATGACCAAAGAAATGGGTATAGATCTACGATCAAAGATCAATGATTAAAGATCAAAGATTAAAGATTAAAGATCAAAGATTAAAGATAAAAGATCAAAGATCTAAAATCAAAGACCAAAGATAAAAGATAAAAGATCACAGATCAAAGATCTCAGATCTAAGATCAAAAATCAAAGATCACAGATCTAAGATCTAAGATCAAAGATCAAAGATCACAGATCGAAGAAATGAGATCAAAGATCTAAGATCAAAGATCATAGATTATAGATCATAGAGAACAGCTGTTGGGTAATTCATTTTACAATCGACTTATTCTGTGACTTAAAGTTTAACTAAGTTGAGTTTGCTTTATATAAGAATAATTGTTGTTTTATAATCAAACTGTTTTAATGATCCAATCAACTGAAGACTCCAGTCAAAGTTAAGTGTTGAAGATTTCTCGTAATCAACTCTAACATACATAATTCTGGTTTCCTTATCCATTAGGATGAGCCAAGAAGAGCCATTGCAATGTCTGTAATGAAATGAGAACAGTTTGAGACGACTTCCGTTCTTATTGATTATAGTTTGAGGCACGATCCATGCCATTAGGTATGAACGAGCGCATCATTCAAATGGAGTTCAATCCCGCTTAAAATATGTGCAACGTGCAACGTGCAACGTGACTCCAGCCAGAGTGCCTCGAATGGCCAGTCCACTTCTTTGGCTCTGCTTCAGTCTGTTTATCACTTTGTGCCAATCATCAGCCGGATGCTGGCTTCAGATCCAAAAGAGTCTACTCAAGCTCAAACGTTTCAACTGTGTGAAGATGCTGATGGCTGGCTTGGCTGATCTTGAGTGTCACTGAGCTAAAGTGCAATTTTTTAATGTATTTTTTTTTTTTTTTTTTTTTGCTTGTTAGCTTTGAATCCATCCGATGCTATTTATTGTGATATCTTAACAACACAAATACGATAATGTATTTAAGCCTCTTACTGAAGAGGATTTATTTCTGAAATGCATGCGAGCTCTTATAGCCCTTTTGCACACACTACTCTTTCAACAGCTTGATCGATAGCGATAACATGAGCCACTGCTATACATTGTTATCGAAAAGGGCAACAATCCCATAATGAACTCGATGACATCAGCGATAGATCTTAGGCTTTATGTAATGCTAATGAGGTTGTGCGTATATATGAATATCTGTCTATATCCTGGATTACATAATGTGTGACAAAATTGTAATATCCTAACTCGCATCTGCATTGGAAACGGAAACGTCAATTTAATTGGATGTGAAACAATTTAATAAGATCATAACTAATAGGAGTTCAATGTCGTTTCGATTTTTGATTTAATTTGAGCGAAGCTGGAGCTGGAGCTGGAGCTGGAGCTGGTCCTGGGATCATTAATTTATTTTTTTTCCTCAGCTATTGATTTAATTTAGCAATGGCTTCATTTGAATGTGGGGAGCCGTCAAGCTGGCTCAAATCGCAGCTAATGGCATCTGAATGTCTTTCAGTTAGGCAATCGGGTTTTTTTTCGCATACGTTTTTTCTATGGATTGTTTGTCGTCGTCGTTGTTGTCGTCGTCGTTGTTGTTGTTGTTGTTGTTGACTTTTTGGGGTGTTTCTCATTATCTTGGACTGTAAATGGCAATGCGTGCACATTTTCCGCGTCGAGGTGGCATGGACAACTGGAACTGGAACCAGTTCCACAGATGCCAACGGTTCCCATCGCCCGTTACACCAAGTTCAATGTCAATGGCCGTGACATGAGTTGTGCATGGGTGTGCTTGAGTGTGTTGTGTGTGTAATTCGACTTGTTTCACTTTGTCTCTGATTTATTTGTTTGTTCGTACCTCAATGCTGTTGTTGTTGCTGTTGTTGTTGTTTTCAGTTAGTTAGTTAGTTTCTCTGATTTGTTTTGTTTTGTTTTGTTTTGTGCAAAGCAACTGCTACATTGTTACGTCTTGTTCCGAGATTTCCTGCTCCGATCCGAATGCTAATGAAAGGCCTGTTGGCCAGGCCAATGAGGAGTCAAACAGACACAGACATTACAAAAAAAAAAAAAACAACTAGAGATTTGGCCAACTGCTGCTGCATTACCAAACTCCATACACACACACACACACACACACACACACACACACACACATACATCATTCACTCTTAAGCCACTTCAGCACTTATGGCAATCGTTGTGGTTGTGTCAACGGTGACAAACTTGTCGCCAAATTGGTGGAAATTGATTGCATTAGCCGCCGTCGCATTGTCTCTGGCTAGACATAAACAAATATACATACATATATACACGGATATATATAGATTTAGATATATATATGGCAGATACAACTGCAAGAGCCGACAACTCAATTAGCTAAATCGCATGGCAAATTATAACACTCTTGACTATCTAGCAGCTGGCCCGATAAGACTCGCAAAGACCATTACAACTGTTCGTGCCACGAGCCAAAGTCATTCCAAAGACTTTTCGTTGTTGTTGTTCATGTTGTTCATGTTGTTGTTGTTGTTGGTCTGACTGGCCCTATACTCACGGAATGTGTTTGTGCCGGGCGGGTATGCCAGCTGTGTGCAGTCATTGAGATCGCCAATGAGTTTCTTCATGTGCTTTAAGAGACTTTGAGATCGAATAGATAACTGATCAATGAATATCGATTGGTGCATACTTAAAGTCTTAGGTATATCGAATCTTGATTCTCTTGCATTCCATAATTGGAATTTAATTTCAAGTATATCTCGAATGGTTTAAGATCTGATATATATATATAAGTTAAGAATGCCTAGTATGCTGAATTCTTCCATCACAAGCTACGGAGCTCACTCTAATCAGTTTACATTCGGACGAGACAGAGCTTCGACCTATTTTTTACTAAATTATATAAAATTATATAAAGTACATTATTTCATTGAATCCAAGTGCATTTGTCTATGCGAGAATATAACTCAGCGCCTAACTTAAATATATGCATAAATAACTGCATCTACATTTGCTATTCTATATAATAATTGGTATATTCATAGATTATGTTCAGATCAATAATACATAACTATGTGATGCATTTATATCAAAAATGAGATTCCTTGACATGAATGTGTATTTCCCATGTTTGCTACAGAATACAGGGAATACAATCTTTGAGTTTAATTTTTATATGTCTTAGTTATTCTATGCAAGCATTTACATATACTTATTATGGATCATGACTAGAAATATAATATTCCCTATAAATTTATATATAATAATCATTTTCAAACTCTTAATTCCAGTCCAAATATTATTTATTATTTACTGAATTCATCAACTTTATTCCATAATAAATTAAAATTTATTACAAACAGATATAAACAAAATATGCTAGACTTTGCCCTTAATGCTCTGGAAATTCGCGTGCTCTTATATCTGATGTATCTGTATCTATATTAGTATATTATGAATTATATATCTGCATTTATTTTCTATTTTATTTCTCTATTTCACACTCCCCTTCCGATTACAGGGTATCCACTTTGCACTTAAAGGTATTTTAGATCAATTTGTTTATCAGCAAATATATATTTAAATTTATTTTCAATTAGTCTGTTATCCACATAGTTTATTTGTACATATATATTATCATATATGTTAAGCACTTTAATACTTCAATAAATAACTTGAAAAAAATGAGGAATTTTTTGATTGGAAATTCTTACCACCACCATGGGTGGGGCGGACGCGTATTATCCTTGACATCGATAAAGTAATCATTGGAGATTTCAGCCTTGGGATCAATGGACTCGTCCGGTTCATCCGATTCAGCCGACGCATCTTCGTCTGCCACCTCGTCTACAGCCTCCACAACCGGTTCTAGAGAATCAACATCATCCACAGCTTGGACCAGATCCTCAACTTCTGCACGATCAACAGGCGCAGCACCACCCAGTGGTGCGATTAGAACCAGAGCCAGCGCAAAGCCTAATACAATGTGACACTTCATGATTGCTTGTCTGCTCGCCAGAGATTCTCAGCGCTTATCTGCTTGACTTTCTATGACAGTAGCTGCTTTTATATGAGCACCGAAACGCAGACAATTTCATGTGTGGATAACATATATATATCTCTAAATATATGTATATATATATATACATATATATTCTCCTATACTTTTCTTTATATTTGTTTAAGTATTGTTTTTAATTTTTTCTTTCTTTTTTTTTTTTGCAAATTGTTTACTCACTTTGCGCTTATCAAGCAAACATTGGAAATAAGAATCAGTAGAGGGAGAGAGAGACAGAGAGAGAGAGAGAGAGAAAGAGAAAGCGAAAATTCTCTCGAAATTGGGTTATCTAAATGGTGCTATTAAACTGCTTTGATCTGGTAATTTGCAACAGAACTGCTTGATCGACCATTTGATAATCCTGAGTGACAATCTAGTGCACATGCACATGCCTTGTCTTATATCTAGTTAACTAATAGGCATAAGAATCGACTACCATTATCTGCATTTCTTGGCTCTGCCATCAATATGCGCTGAGCTGACTTTTATATAGAAATCCTGTTCTGTTACATTCATTCACCGTTTATCTGTCAGCTGTCATCAGCTATCACTCCTCAGCCTCAGCCTCAGCCTCAGTCTCAACCTCAGCCACAAGCCTGTTGTATAATGAGAGCAAATCTCACTTACACTTCTTATACGCGATATAATGTTTTGCTGACATGACACATGCCTGATGAGCTGCGTCAATCTAGCCGTTAACATCTGTCTGTTCATCTCGCCAACTACAAAGACTATGGACTTGCAATTCATATTACGAATCTGGGTCTGCATTTTGTTTTGTGAATCGTTATCGAAACGATCAAAAGCAATTTGTTGATTTGATTTAGTCAAGCACTCAAATGCTATCCTCAGAGTTACTTGAGTTAAAGTCGTACATGCACATGATATAGTTGGGAGATATTGATCCACCCGTTGCTATGGATCTCTCTTTTTCACTAATCGATTCCTTGGGCTTACGCGCTTTTGTAATGAGTTACTGTCTCTGCTAGTTAAACACTCTAAATTTATTCTTAGCAGAAAGTTCTTATCTCAGTAATATGGGATCAAGACTCTTTTAGTTTCACTAAATCAAGATTTCATAGGATTGCTAATTCAGTTCTTTCTAGATATTGAGTTCTTATCTAACTAACAAAAGCTAAAGATCAAGATAAGTGTCGTAAGATACTTCCAGCACCTTCTTAGATAGTTGTTAAAAATAAAGTTAATGCAAATTATGATAAGATATGAACTATCTCTCTCTTCCTCTCTCTCTCTTTCTCTCCTTCACACGCATATTTAGCTTAAGGGAAAGCAAAATCAAGTTCATGAAGAGGCAAGTAAACATCATTTAAAATATTCCCACATATCGTATGGGATATATGTATGTACATACATACACATACACACACATACATAGATCTAGCTTTTTAATTGCCAATTGATATGAGACAAAATATCAAATGAAATGAGGTTTCCGTTGACGACAAGAACAACAACACTGTGGTCGATTGGCTAGACGAACAGAGGCTGCATGTTGGGAAATCTCATGTTAAATAGCCAACTGAAAACGAGATTGAAGTAAAAATTGAAATAAAAATTGGACACATTGCTCAATTGGGCTATCTACAATGAAACAGTGCGTGTGAAATTTTCTACATTTTGTGTTACAGACATTTTTTGTGTTTGTTTTTGATATGTTTTCTCGATTTCCTGGTGAAAAGTTGTAGTCTGTTGTGTGAGAGACGACAAGACGTGTCGGCCAAGTGCCACGCACTTGTCCAGTTTTGGCACTTATTCAGCTCAATTTGCTGGCAATTAAAAACTATTTAAATCAGCAGCTGCTAACGAGTTGTGTGCCATTAAATGTCTCCCAGTTTATTCGTTTATCCAATGCCATGCTTCCTGCCCACATATAAAACCATCTCTCTACCTCTCTCTCTCCCTCTTTCTCTATCTCTATCTCTTTCTCTATCTGCGACTGTTATGTCTGCCACCCGCCATGGATTAAACAAGGAAACGATTTATAACAATAAACATTGGCTACCATGTGGTAAACATATATTCACAGTGTAAACTCAATAAATTGAACAAAGTCAACAGCTGGTTGAACCGGCCAATGCTGGCTAAAATTACGTTTGGCATGTAGTAGGAGCATATTGAATAAATTAATAAATTATAGATAAGTAAATTGAATTAGGTGTAGTCAGGAAACATGGTGAGGGAGTGAAAGAGATTAAGAGAGAGAAAAAGAGAGGGAAAGAGAGATGAGGAGAGATATTGAGATATAATGACAAATAAATAATGAATGATGGAATTGGAAAAAAAGGAGAGAGAGAGAGAGAGAGAGAGAGAGAGAGAGAGAGAGAGCGAGAGAGAGAGAGAGCGAGAGAGGGAGAGAGAGAGCGTGAGAGAATGTGGCAGGACGAGAAAGGCAAAGAGGGGATAATAAGGTAAAATGAGAGGGAGCGAGAGAGAGAGAGGCAGAGAGAGAGAGAGAGAGAGAGAAAGAATGAGAGAGATGCCTATCTGGTAAGAGAGAGAGAGAGAGAGCATAAGAGATATACATATTACATATTTATATGGTGAGAGAAACACAGAATGCGTGAAAGAGTGTCTCTTTCTCTCTATCTCTCTCTCACCATATATTTATCTTTCTGCCTTATGCTCTCTCTCTCTCTCTTTATCCCTTTCTCTCTCATTCTTTTTATGTGTCAATAAAAGTGAAAGAGGTAGAGAATTCTCAAAAGAGTATTATATATTAGTCTCATTCTTGCTTAAATACTAAATCGAAAAAAGTATATATTTTCTGTCTACTCATAGTCTCTCTTTATCTCTCTCTCTCTCGCTCTAATTGCTATTACCTAGAGCACATAAATAATTATTTGTGTAAAGAGTATATGAATACGCCCCATGCTGTGTGTATTCACTGTAGCCTTAGCCATCCAGTTCGGCTTAGCTAAAAAGCTGAAGTTGTACATCGTAAAAATCTCCTTCCACTCGCTAACTTTTACTCTGCAAATACAGAGTTTTTAATTAGTAATTAAGTTAGTTGCGATTCCCTGCCGGCAATGTGAAGGACTCGATAGTCGAATACACTGCGACTAATTATGCATGAAAACTATGTCTGCGGTGCCTTGTGATATTGTAATTCCGAATTGTAATTACAAATCAGCAAATCAGCGCCTAAGTGCAAAATGCAATTTAATTGATTAAATGCTCATTAAAAAAATGAAGAAAAAAAAAAGTAATAAAAACAAAAACCAGAAAGTCAAAGCTAACTTGAATATGCCGCACATTTGAATACTCTAGTAGAGACATGAGAGATAATCACATATATTCTCATTAATTAGCGAAATCACCTGCTAAACGCTAGAATCATAAAATTAGCTCAAATACCATAAATTGTAATCAATGTAATTGCCGTGAAACTTGAAAATAGAGAGCGAGTGTCAATTTATCGACTGGCTGACACAGTGTCTGTCGCAGTTGGCTATACCGGTTTGATTTCATACAATGTCTATTATACTCCCAATAAAGTAAGTTCAACAAGCTGGGAATACGCTGAGCTGAGCTCGATTGTCGATTATCGATTAGCGATTATGATTATCGACTGCTGTTCGAAGAAAGGCGACTTTTGATAACCGATTGTTGATATGCGAATGTAGATATCCTATTCTTGATTGTTTCATGCTCTATTGTCCATTGTGGATAATCGATTAACGTTTGATAACTGTCGATGATCGATTGTCAATCATCAATTATTGTTGTTGCAATTTCGGTTATAGATGAAAATTGATTGTTAGTCGATGAGAATCGTGTGATATTCGATTGTTGAGTCTTGACTGTCGATATCTATCTATCGATTTTGAACTAAGCATTGTTAATTCTCAATTGCTGACTATCGATTATCGATTTCTGATTTTTGCTTGTGGACTTGATTGGCGATAATCGATAGTCGAATGTCGATTATCGCATTTTCTTGAACATTCTCTGATAGTCACTCAAGTCGTCGATTGACGATTATCGATTTTCGATACATGATGACTCTCAATTGTCGATACATAACTGTGACTTGTACAGTTTCTCGAATGTCGATCCCAGCATGAACTACCGCTGAACTACATGTCAGCTTGTTTGACTAATAGAAGTCGCGCGCCGTTGCGAGCCACAATTTTGTTATTTGTACAACTGCAAAAGGCAACGTGAAACAACATTATAAACTGTGTTAAATGAAGTTCTGCCCCGCGCAAGAGCCCAATCGACGCGTCGATCGCGCTGGCTATGTCTATTTCGACCTTGCCACGGTTCTGCTCTGCTTGCCTCTTTTGACAACAGACACCGAAATCTGAAATCCGTAATGCGAATTGCGAACAAGCCTTGTTTATACGAAAAAAAACTGTAGATATTATACATAAACATACACTTATATATACAAACAAATTTGGTATATTATTTACCAGTAATAAATGAACGTATTTGGCAACGATTAATCGCAGTCCCAAATCGAAAAGCAAGTAATGCAAAATCAACTAAAAAACAACTATGCAAATCGCATGCAAAAATGTTGCCAACAGGCCGTACTGAATATGATCAGCGCCTAATGGTGAGCGTTAAAGTCAAAAACATATTCCATATAGAGGTTTCTAGATCATATGCTTATCAAGCTGTTATATAGGCTTAAGTATAAGCACTTGAATTTAATTAAAGTCTTAGAGAGCTAAAGTATAGAATTCTAGTAAAAGTATAAAATTCTAGTAAATAATAGAATTCAATCAAATTATCATCTAATCTTCAATCCTATATAGAACAGAGAATTTCCCTTAATCGCATTGATCTCATCTGCAAATATGTCTAAAGAGAACTCGAATATTCTGAAGAGCTAAAGGCAAAGTATTTGAGGCAACAAAACATCTCTCTCTCTCTCTCTCTCTCTCTTTCTCTCTCTTTCTCTATTCACACAGGGTATCTATTAGTTAGGTATGCGCTTGAATTTGACTTTTCTTAAGATGGATTACGTATACGCCCTATCGCCAAGGCTGCTAACGAGTTGGTACAAAAGCAAAGTGTACTTTGATTTGCTTATGAATTTTTTGCCAACTGTTGTTGTCGACTGCTGCCTCGACTTACTGCCTCGTAATGATTCAAGAAAAGTGCGCTAACTGCAAATTGGCCCGCAAAACAAACAAAGTGGCAAAGTGACCCGACGATTGCCCTCCAGATGGCATTGGAATCAAATTCAAAATCTAAATCGAAATCATAATCAATCACATCGCAATTCAGCATTTCACTTTGTCTGACGGCTGAAGTAAGCAATGCGAATGCCAGATACTCTAACTTAGATGTGTGTGTGTGTCTGACTGAAGTAGTTCAGCAATAGATATAGAGTTATAAGCTAGTTAAAATGGATATGAACAGCATTACATATAAATATATCTATCTATCTCTCTCTCACAGCCTTTGGTATATGTATATCTGTATGTATTTTCTTTTTAATACATTTTCCAATTTTAATCTCATGAATTTCTTTTTCATAAATTTAATATAATTTATTTTTAATTATTTCTAAAACAAGCAACATTTGTATTTTTCTTATTGGAAAAAACACCAGTTCATATTTGCAGTCACGCAAAAGCTGGCTGCTACGCACAATTTGGTTTGTGTCTTGGCTAACGAGCAAAAGCACAGGAGCCTAGACAATAACTAAAGCTTAAGCATAAGCAAAAAAAAAATCACTAAAAAAAAGTTATTTTACTACAACTAATACCTATCGAATTTGTATATCGATGATTGCCTGATCGATATTTCGATATATCAATAATCGATAGCTTTTAAAACCACCAAGCCGCCGGCGCTCTTTCGTTGTCCCTAACATCGATGTACGTGGGATTCGGACTGTTGTCCTCCGGCTCGCTGGACACATATGTGACCGATCGTGGCTCCAGCTCCTGCAACTCTCGCTGAGCCCGCCTGGCCAGCAGCTTGCTATTGAGGCGCCATCTCATGCGCTTGCTATTCGTGCGCTGTGGCAGGGATGAGCCGGAGGCCTTTGGCCGCTTGCCGATGCGCTGCAGTTCAGCTTCATTGATTGCCTGCAAGGCGGGCGCCCACAAACGTTCGATATCTTGCCTTAGCTGATCTGCAGCAGTTGAGGAGCTGCTGGTGGTTTTGTTAGTGGTGGTGTTATTGGTGGTGGTGCTGCAAGTCGTGTGACTTGTCTGACTGCTAACTAGAACGACAGCCACACAAATAATCCACTCGAGTTGCATGTTGAATTCATTTGCTTGCCTCTCGACGCGCTCGTCGCGCTTTTATATGCCGAGCTCATTGCTGAGGTGGTGAGCGGGAGTGTGCGTGGGAGAGGGGGAGGGAGAGCGGCGAGGGCAGGGAATGAGATGAACAAATAGATAAATACATATTTTCTATTGCAAGAGCTGCGCTTAGAGTGGGCCAATGTCTTGACATCATTCGGTTCTTATTTGAACTGCACCATGGCGGGGGTAGCCCCCCTCTCTCGCTCTCTCTCTCACTCACTCATACTCTCTAAGTCTAGCAGTTTAGCTACTTCATTTACTTATTGCTCCACATCTCTGCAGCTTACGTGACTCGCATGATGCTCTTACGTAACGTAAATAGCGTGTGCCAGATGCGTTTCCAAGCATTACGTCATTTAAAAACCCCAAAAACTGACAACTTTGAATGAGTTATACTCTAGGAATAGATCAGAAAAATATATAATATATATATATATATATATATATATATATATATATATATATATATATATATATATATATATATATATATATATATATATATTTATTTATTTTTGATAAATATTTAATATATACTTTATTTTAAATATTAAAAAAAAATGTATATATAATATATATATATTTTTTAATTTATATTTCATTAATTGAAATTCGGATCTAGATGATCTGTGTGGATGTCATGTCATATATCATATCATCAGGATATCATGTATGTAATAATAATGTAATAATATAAATATCAACTGATATGCAAATATATAATAATTGTATGTCAGATGAGAATACTAAGTAGAAATTTCGATAAAAAAAAAAAATTGGTTGGCATAGGCAACTTAATTGATTGGACATATATATATTTAAATCCATATTTGTAATTTATTAATGAGATAACAGAAAGTCGCGCTTAATTAAATAAACTTCTTTTGTTCCTGTAAACATTGCTCTTGCTCTTGTCCTTGCTCCACTGTGCATTGTACGCACAAATAATGGGAAATTGAGTTGTGGTAGTTTTATTTTCCGCCATCTGTTGAAGCAGCCCGTTTTGGTCAGTAAATAAAAATGTTGTATCAGAAAGTAGAGACAACATGGAAGCAACGAAATTTTGTTACAGAAAAGCCTATTGGAAATGGCTAAATATAGTCGTGGCTCTATAAATTAATTAAATATATATATATTCTGGATTAGGATTGTCAATTGAGTTCATTTACCTAACCAATCTAGGTCGTCGGTATATGTGTCCGTCAGTACGACTTTCCTTTTTGTCATCTGTTTTTCTATACTTTAGCTGTTTATCCATATAATGCCCAACGATCTATTGTTATTTATTCTCCGATGATTTGTCCGTCCTTCCGTTCATCCCAGCTTCCATCCATCCATCCATCCATCCGTCCATCCACTCACCAATTCCTTGTTCCCTTGTGTGTCTATATTTATAGAGACTTATCAAATCGAATTCAGGGTATCTGTTAGTCGTGTACATTGTTACGTGCTGTTGCGTGTGGCACGTGCTTCACAAAATAACGGTAAATTGTGCTCAATTACTCAACTCAGTAAAAGCGCTCAGAAAAAACTCTCAATTTGCGCTCAAGTTTCATGCTCGGCTGCTTCGACAGTGCGCACAATCGCAGGTCGTCCAAATCGGAAGTCGGCTATTGAGTGAGTTATTCGATGCGAGCGAGCGAGTCGAGTGCTTAAATAGGGGGAAATGGCAGGCTGGTACGATTGTTTACGAATTGCTAATTTGCCGGCACTTTGACCCAACTGCGAATGTGTGCCAAAACTTTGGGTCTCCAGGCCATATGTACGTAGCTTACACCCAGAGGGCCAATAAATGCGGTGCACGTGTTGATTTCCTCTCGACGGGGACAAATTTGCAAAACTGGCGCTATAAATGGGCTTAGCTATTGTAGTGAATCGGGTGGCAACGCCGTTTATTTATTTCACTGAAGCTGTGTCTGATAAGCAGCTTCCACTTGGATTCTATTTCGCATACAATTTGAATGAGAATTGACAATTTGACTTTCTTATATGATACTTCGGAGAGGTAACTGAAAACTGGCTGGCAACTCCTTTAAAAGTGTTGCTAATGCTGCCAGCCTGTCTGATACGCAAGATCACTGTGAACTTGTTTCTCAGTGCTTGGGGCTATCCACTTGATATTTCTTAGATGGGGCTGTCCACTTGTCAATCGACAGAGTAATTAAGGTACTCTAAAACATGAACTTATTTTTAAATATAGAAAAAATGGATTCAACACGCTAAAGCCGAAAATCTTTTTAAAACATCGACTAAACAGTTTGATTTAATTTTTTTTAATTTTTTAATTTTTTATTTAAAAATATATAATTAAAAGTCGTTTGTTTATATTGTATAAAAAAAAAAAAAAATTATAAAAAATAGTCGAGAGAGCGAGAGTATTGGGGGCATGGGTATTGCGATATATCTTTGTATTCACACACACATTTCATAGTATATCATATCTGGGACCCTAAGATCTCTGGCTAGTCCAAGTGTGGAGCTATCATATTTTATAAGTATATGATATATCATATATCACATATAATATCATATCATATATGATATATGATATACCATATATATGATATCTGATTTATCATATATCGTATTCCATATATTTTCCATATATATTTTCATATTTCATTTCATAGATCATCATATTCAGCTTAAGTTTCTAGAAGTGGCTTTTCGCTTTTGCTTTACATTTTCTTTTATTTTCTTCATTCGATTTGGTGACTTTTCGTGTTTTTCATTTTCTTTTAGTTTCTTGTTTCGCAAAGAGAGTGGGGCAACTTAAATAATATTTCAATATTTTATTTTAATTATTGTATGTGTAAAAAGCTAATTGCGTTTTAAGAACAGAACAAAAAAGTTGAGCAGGGAGCGGGAACCCATGCAAAATATTTGTAGTTAAAGAAAAACATTTCGCAAATAGGGGAAAAATTGTGAAAATTATTATCGCTGGGTCTGGATGGTGCAAGCCATCCAATTAGGAGCGAAGCAGCAAATGAAAGAGAAAGGAACAGGAACAGGAAGAGGAAGAGCAAGTGAAAAAGAAAGAGGGGC
Organism: Drosophila stalkeri; assembly: GCA_035047405.1. Classification (NCBI taxonomy): domain Eukaryota; kingdom Metazoa; phylum Arthropoda; class Insecta; order Diptera; family Drosophilidae; genus Drosophila; species Drosophila stalkeri. Next base: position 19,691,462 of record JAWNPR010000061.1, read on the forward strand.
AGGGCGATTGGCAGGCGCGAATGACGGGGCAAGAGGTTGGAATATATAGGGAATTAGGGAACAGGATTTGGGGCAACTGCCACATCCGTTGCAAACTTTCATTTCCGTCTTCTGGCAGTGGCAATGGTAGAGGGACTGGGAGTGGGCGTGGCCGTGGGGCGTGCCACTGCTCCTGCCAGTACTCCTGCTCCTGCTGCTACTTGTCTTGTGTCATTTGAGGGGCTTTTACAGTATGGTGCCCGGTTTCCGCAGGGGCAGGCGACGACGCTGGCCGAGCAGTCCCAAGCCGCGCGCCTGCTGCTTGGTGGTTGCCTCCGCGGCCTCTGTGGTTTCCTGCTCCTTGGCCGCATCGCCGGCAGCTTCGTCTGAGCTGGTTGTGACGGAGGCTGCTTGCTCCTCCTTGCCAGCCTGCTCGCCGGACGCATCGGCGCTCTCAGCGGGCGTCTCTGTAAAATGGGAAAATTAAAGTAATTGAGTCTAAGCTCAGAGCCGACTGAGTCTCACCTGTGGTTGAGGTAGCCGCTGCGCCCAAATGCAGACGGCGCTTGGCTAGCAGCGGATTGATTTTGCGCGGTGCTGTTGCAACTGGAGATGTACCAGCAGCTGCCCCGGAAGCAGCGGCGGCTGCCTTTGGCTTGGCCGCGTCAGTCTTGTGCAGCGCATTGAGGCGCGGTCGGTTCTTGAGGCGATTGAAGCTGGACACGGGCCCGGCATGGTTGGCCGCTTGATCGCCCTCGTCAGTCTTCTCGGCGGCTGAGTCGCTGCCACCTTCCGCCGTGCCCTCGGTGCCCTTCACGTCATTGTGATGGCTGCTGCTGTCAGCTGCCGAGTCCTCGGCCGTCTCCTTGGGCGCCTCAGTGGTAGCTCCAGCACGTCCGAGCTTGCCACGTGGCAGCAATCGGTTGCCGCCAGCGCGATGCAAATTGAAACGAGACGGACGCACGGCAGCAGGCTCGGCAGGCGCAGGTGCTGCCGCTGTTGCCTTGCCCTCATCTGTGCCCTCCTCAGCGCCAGCTCCATCGGCTGCGGGCGCTTTCGTGGTGGTCGTACGACTGCGACCGCGCAGACTCAACCCGGGGCGATTGCGCAGTGTGCTGCGTGCCGTTGTGCTGCTGGGCGCGGCATCCGCTGAGCTGGCATCGCTGCCACCCTCCTCAGCGCCGGCGGATTTCTCGGTGGTGGTGGTGGTGCTGGCGTCACGCAGATTGAAGCGGTTGCGTGCTGCAAGATGGAAGCGATCAGTCGGGAGAGTCAATAAAATGAGCTGAACTAGTTCAGTGTTTGTTGAGTCATTCAAAAATGATTCAATGAATCATTGTAGTTCACACATTAATCGACATCCTGAAACTTACGTCTGCCACGAGCAAAGCCGGAGCTAACGGGCTTGACCTCCTTTGCAGCCACGACTTCCTCCTCGGCAGCAGGCTCGGCGGCGGCTTCAGGGCTGGCGGTGGTGCGAGCACCGGGACGAGAGCGTCCACCAATTGAGGGGCGTGAGAAGCGATCTGTGGAGAGGAATCGATTAATAGAGAGCTCCATGAGCAAGTTCCGTAGAGAAGCTTCTGCCTGGCGATTGCTACTTACTTCTGCCAGTTTTGGTGGGTTCCGTGGGCGTTGATTCGGTGGTTGTGGTGGTGGTGCTGCCGCCGTGACTGTCGCGTAACTTGAACCGATTGCGTCCAGCCAAACCGCTGAGACCTGCACGTCTGCCGCCGTACAAGGATGGAGCTGCCGTCGTTGTTGTTGTGGTTGTGGTGGTGGTCGGTGCTTCGGTGGTGGTTGTGGTGGTTGTCGTTGTTGTTGTGGTCGTTGTCGTCGTCGAGGACAGCTCATCCTGCAGCGTGGTCAGGTCCGCATCATCGCTATCCGTGCTGGCGGTGTCGGGACTCAAAGTGGTTTCATCATTCATATCCGCTGAGGTGGTTTCATCGTTATTGAGATTCTCGTTGGTGAGTATGGCATAGAGATCAAGTGCGGCCTTCTCCATGGATGGTGTCGTCTGTTCAGCCTCGTCATCTAGCTTGGCCGTAATATCACGCTGCTCCTCCTGCTTGGCGGCTGCGGCGGCCGCTGCTGCTGCAGCAGCTGCTGCCTCCTGCTCGACGGCAATCACGGGCTTCAACTCCTTGTCGCCGTTGCGCGAGCCCTTCGACTGTTTCTCGTCAGTGTTGAAGGTCTGGCTGTCGACCAGCTCCAGGCTGGGACGCTTCACACTAATCTTCTTGCGCTCTGCGGCCGTCTCCAGCGAATCCAGCGCCGGTGTTGGCTGCACATCGATATTCTTGCCGCGGCTGGGGAAGCGCGTGTTCAACGGCAAACGCTCCGCCTCAATGTCCTCGGTGTTGTCGGGGCTGACGGCATTCGAGGCCCTGCCCTTGGCCTTGCCGGTCTGCAGGCTGTTCTCGCTGGGAGTGGCCGGGGTGCTGCGATCGATGTTGGAATAGCGTGTCTTGCCGCGGGTATCGGGCGTGAGGTCTGCGGGTGCCTCGACGGCAGCGGGTGCATCGATGGCTGCTTTGGGCTTGCTGTCGGCATCCTCTTCCTCATCATAGTAGTAGACGTACTCGTACTCGTAGTCCTGGCCGTTGGGTCCCTTCTTGATCTCGATGCGTGACTTCTTGTTGTTCTCGCTGCCAGCGCCATCCAGAGCAAAGTTCTGATTGACGAAGTCGTCATGCGGATCGACCAACAAATCATCATCCAGGTTGTCTATCTTCTTGGCCGCCGTTGCCTGTGTGGTTAGCTGCAGGGCGGGCTGCTCTGTGACGCCAGCGGCGCTGCTCTTCAGGGCCAGCTCGGCGAGCGCTGCTTGTTCAATTTCACGCCGCACTTCGGCCAGCTCTTCCTCCTCGATGGCACGCTTTGCCTCGATGCTCTTCATTACGTCCTCGTTGATAAGCGCACTGAGCACGGGATTCAGTTCGGGTCGCTCCTTGGTAGCCAGCAAATTCATAGAGTAGTCAGCCGTATCTGTGGCCCGAATGCTAATCCTGTGCGCCGTATGGAAACCCTCATCATTCAGCACATTAGCCTCCGGCACCTTGTGCGATGTCTCAAATCCACTTGTCGCCGGCGCATTCGATTCTAATTTCTCTGATGCACTCACTGTCAGTTCCTCACTGGCCACCAGTAGCGCCAGGCAGCCCATTAGACAACTGCAAAATAAAGAAAGAAAGAAAGAGAGAGAGAGAGAGAGAGAGTTTAGCATTAGTTGAAATTGGAATCGAACTGCTAATGTATTTAAAGATAAAAGAGCTTCAGTTCAATCTTATATTAAGCTCTGATCACGAAGATGACAACGTTTTCCCGCTATAAAAGAGAAATGACACTTTGGAGTAGAGTCAAGAGATGATGGTCTAATAAAACGGAAACATTAGGACATTACGACTAAAGAGTAAATAATGTTGTTAATCATATTGTTTGTTGTCTTACGTAACTAATTGGATAAACATGAACAGACGAACGAACGAACGTCAAAGCTTTAATTGGCCAGCCCTTGATCTAGTTTCCCATTAAGATATACCCACACGACTTCTCTTCATTAAGTCTAAAGCTATAATCAAAACTAATCATAATTGACTCATTTGAGCGAACAACGCCCGAAATGAGGAAAAATAGACAGACAAAGAAAAAAAGAAAAAAAAAAACGTAGCAAACAAATGAAAATACTGGTGTGGCTTACGATCGATGTGTTGATTGATTTGGCTTAGCCCAAGATCATCGCGTGCTTTTAATGACTGATCATGTTTGGGGCCATAGACGAGGAGTCTTTGTGCTGCATCATTTGATGTTGTTGTCTGAGTCTCGAAATACCTTTCACAATTTCATTAGCCATGCTGTCTGCTGGCAGCCACAACGTTTACCAGCTGCTATCGCGATCATCGTCTTCCTCCCGCTCCCCCCCGTTTCTCTCTATCATTCTCTGTATCTTTGGTGTTGCGCATGCGATCGCCTTGTCTAACGGATGGATCTTGCTTGCTTGGTTCGTTGTTTCGTGCAATTGCAGTAATAGTTCATTGGGCTTTGCGAATCCGCATTGCAATGCAGTCAACATACAAAATGGATAGGTAAATAGTTGGAAAATGCTAATAAAGTGTAGAGTGAGAGGCGAAAGCGAGAGAGAGAGAGAGAGGGAGTGCTCAAGGCAAACCACCTAAAGTGAATTGACCAGAGGGCGAATCCGGCAGGAATCTGTATGTTCAAATGTGAACTGGAACCGGTTCCCTCGCATAGGTGTTAACCCATTTCGATTTCGATTTCAATTTCGATTTCGTTCGTAGAAACCAGACGCCAAAGCCGGCAAACAGCTCGACACGACTCTGTGCGATATTTAAAGAGCAGACGTCGGGTCGGGTCGATACATATATATATATATATATATATATATATATGTATACATATACAGACAGATATATGGCTCTACCCTCTCTGCACGCTCTTGACGATAACTTTTAACATTTTGAATTATGTGCAGTTGGCATCGCGTTGTATGAAGCCGTTCGCTTAACATTTTTGTTTTTTTATCTTTTAGTTTTTTTTTTTTTTTTTTTTTTGTGTTTCACTCGAACAAGTTTCGACAATAACAGCAGCAGCGGCAGCAATAGCTTGTTGTAAAGGTAGACAACTTCAACTTATTTTAATTGCAACAGCAACAACAATCAAAGGCAGCCCAAATGGCCCAAGCAACAGCAACAATGGCGCCCAAGAAAAGTTATAATTATGTCTGCACACATCACACTGCAAATTGTTTGGAAGACAACAAGAAAGGAGAGGGGGTGGCAGGCGGAGGGGAGGGGGGCGGGCACAACGGTGGATGGTAAAAAGCAAAATTTTGCCTTTTCTTATTGGTTTTCTTAGGGCAGTTGTCCGACTTCTTGGCCATGTTATGCATGAGGTGACAATGCGCACAGCAAATTGCACAAAATGTGCAATAATTTGGCAAAGGCACAGTGGTACAACATATGCTGAACATGCCATGCCATGCTCATGCTCATGCTCATGCTCATGCTTGAAAAGGCATATATTTAATTATAGATCCACAAATTGTGTTTGCTGAGCATATCGAAACTTTGAACGGAAGTGAGACATTTAAAACTATAAATTAAAAGAAATAGAAATACTAAAAATTAAATTTGTGATTAAACATTAATTGTTCAGTTAACTAACTATCTAAAGACAAAAATGTGTAATGCTAATAGTTTTGTTTATGAATGTGAGATATGTATTAATATATCTATATCTATAATATTGATTGACATTTCTCCATATCCTCTATCTTTATTTTCCGCGCCCTCTCTCTTTCTAACGCCATGGGTTATATGACATATGATTTACTGCAAGGCCACAACCACGCCCCTTTATTTCGCATTGAATAATTGCATTGACTTTCACTTCCGCTTCAACATTCTAATTTATAGTTACATTTGGAATTCGCATTTCTCGTTCAAGGAATTGTGAAATTTCATGGCATATTCTATTGGCCTTGCCCCACTGTCTCTGGCAATGTCAGAGAGCACTTAACAAAGTGTTGTGTGAATGTGAATGACTGATTAACTGCTTACGAGTGTATGCCTATGTGTGTGTGTGTGTGTGTGTGTGTGTGTGTGTATGTCAAGTAACGGGGCACTGAGCACTATTAATGTGAGTGTATTTAGGGGTACTCGACGTTGGGCTCAGGCGAATGTGCAACTGCCTGAGTGAATGGACGAGTGTGAGTGTATGAGTGTGAGTGTGAATGACTTAATGAATGCGCCAGCCGTTACAGACACAGGCCAAAGTCTTAGCCCGGCTACATTGTCTTCTTTGAGCCCGCTTTGGAAAGGCCAATTGCCAATTGGCAATTGCAGCGGCTGAGGCGGGGGCGGCGGCGGAGGCGGTGGCGGAGGCGAGGGCGGAGGGTGGGGCCGGCTGCTCAGCTGTCTTAGCGGGTGTGGCATGCAATTTGTATTTCACATTTGGCAATTCCAAATGAGTTTTTTTTTTGTGCTGAAGCCGCTGCGCATGCGTTTTGACGGTTTCTTTTTTGGCCATTTGATGCGGCGGCTGCGTTGGCGGCGGCTGTCGATCTGCTGCACGTGTGTGCATGTGTGTGCATGTGTGTGCATGTGTGTGCATGTGTGTGTGTGTGTGTGTGTGTGCGCGCGTTATGTGTGTATTTTATAGACGCCACTTGGAGGCCACTGACGTCGCGACAAGCGCTGGAAGCGCACTGAAGCATACAACAACAACAAACAGCAGAGCCATGAAATGTAAAATAAGTTTGGTTTGGGTTTCTGCTGTTGCTGCTGCTGCTGCTGTTGGTTGCATTATTGGTTGAAGCTGTTTAGCCAAAAGGTTTTTGACTTGATTTTTGCTTTTGGCCATGTTGTCTTGAAAAGACGTCAGACGATCTAACTGACCTTTTGTCACGCCTGTGTTAAAGCCGCACTCTGTCTGCCTTGGCTAGGCAATTAGCTGAGGCTTTTGCGGCCTGTCCACGCTGCCATGCTGCAGTCATATTAAATTGATTGACTAACTGACTGACTGACTAACTAACTGACTGACTAACTAGCTGATTGACTGACTAGCTGTCTGTCCGTCTGTCTGTCAGCCTGTCCATTTAGCCAACAGCAAAAACTTGTCCAACCAAGGCCAACAATCTGCATGCCAAATTCATGAGCTGTTTTCACTGTGTAACAGAGAGAGAGAGAGAAGCACACACAGTCAAGCATCCACACACACACACACACACACATACACATGCACACCCTTGCCGCAGCATCTTCTGAAATTTTTATGCTCCGCTTACATTGTGAGCACACATGACATGTGGACTAGGGAACGCAGTGCACTGGCGCTCCATCATAAGCCGGATGGATTAGCTAAAGCTTTAAACATTGTTGTGCACAGTTTAACCATGTGTGCCTGTATATGTGTGTGTGTGTGTGTGTGTGTGTGTGTGTGTGTGTGTTGAAACAGCCACTCTGACCAGTCGAGCTGTTAAGAGCAGCTCCTGCAGCCAATAACTGAGGTGCGGAATGCAGCGAGCCATAAACTTGGTCAAACGTTGCGTATACGCAACGTGCGCAAAAGATTGTAAAGGTGTGCATGAAACAGTGTATGTGTGTGTGTGAGTGAGTGTGCATTAGTGTGTGTGTGTGTGTGTGTGTGTAGAGGCGTGTCTCGGCCATCGCTCGTAGCTGTGAATTACCAAAAGCTACATAAGGCAAAGTTCGTGTAATAAACAAATGTTAAAAAAATATATATATAAAAATTGAACTCAATTTGTTTTTTTTTTTTTTTTGTGTTTTTTTAACTCAAAGTTTTGATTGCTTTTGTAAGAGTTTCTCGTACACTTTATCTTCTTATCTCTATGAAAAATTATAATAAATCAAATTTTTCAGTTATCGCATTGAAGGTCGTTCGCGCTTAGTCTTTGACTAGCTGCTACTCAAATAGACAAAAACTTATTTTATATTAAATGAATAAATAAATATGTGATTATTTTAATTTGAAAAATTTCAAAGATAAAAACCTGTTGTTAACCTTGTCGAGGGCATGAATTTGTTTTTTTTTTTTTCTTATTTTTTTCATATTTCTATATAATTAAATTACGAAATGTATGCATGCATAAATAGATGCAAGCCCAACAGAAATATTTATTTAAAGTTTTGCATATTTTAGTTCCAAGCATGTGAGCCAGAGCAAGGCTTATCATATGTGATACAGGTGGATCTTACGGTATATATATATATATATATATATATATATATATATATATATATATATATATATATATATATATATATATATATGATATAAAAGAGATATCTACATCAAGGCCGGCTTTTGTCCTAACTGAATGAACTGAGCATTAGATATAAGTAAGCTTATCAAATTCGATGCATTTGATAAAGTCTTATGGAATAAAAGAGTTAACTACGTCAAGGCCGGCTGAATCAATAAACTTTATCACATATTGAAAATATTTGGCAATATTTAGCAAAGAGTAAAAATTTTGTATAAAAAAGTTATTCGTCAAATAAACATTTAATATATATCATATCTCAATCTATCTCTGTAGCATCAATTTTATATATAAAATATCTCAGGCAGTAAATATTTCTTTCATGCATTTACTATTCATATTCTTTGAGCAACTATTTATTATTCTTCATAAAGTTACTATATCTTAAACTTGATTTATATCTCATGCAATTCAATTAAACTTTAATGATCAAATTAATTATGATTGCATTGGCATTATCTGTTAAGCTGTTAAACTCTGTTAATTCTCAATTCAAATATTTGAAATTCATTTTAATTATTTACATTAAAAATTTTGGATATATTAAATATTATGCATGCCTGTGTGTGTGTGTGTGTTTTGGCTGAAACCTTTTTATTAATTAATAGTAAATGATTATCCCTTTCATGCATTGAGCCATGACCCTTGACCTTTTGATGTATATAACTTTTTTTATGACTTTTCATATTCAACATTTTATGAGCTATAATCTTTTTTTAATACTCTAACGGAGTTTTTTTTTTATTTTTAATGGTATTGTTATACCTGTCACGTATGATGGAAGCTATAAATTAGTATGTCGTCGGATAACTAATGCATATGAATGTATATAATTATGTATTTTATATATGTTCGTATATATGTATGCATGTATGTATGCCTGTATGTCTATATCTTTAATGTCAGTTAAAGCTCTCATTTATGCAGTGTATATCCTTTGGCTATACTTAAATGTTATTCACTTAATATTCATTTAAAACAAAAAATATCGATAAAAATCGATATCCAAAAATTCCTCATTTAAATCCAACTTTACCTGGCCCAACTTAGAATGAGAATTAATAAAAAAAAAATTATTAAAAAATCCATATAAAATATATGCAAGATATATAATACATTTAGTTATTGATCAAATTGTGGATAAGCTCCTTTGAAATATTTTTGTTAAATTTGTTTGTTCACATTTGAGTTCTTAAAAAAAGAAACATATTTGCCAGTCGGTCATACCCGGCAAAATACATAGTTGGAATTTTTGTTTTGTTTGCTCTAATCTGAACAATATCTGATGTAATTAAAAAAAAAAAATATTTAATAATATATTTTAAAAATAAAAATAAAAATTCAAAATCAAATAAATAAAATCTAAATTAATATAAAACATAAAACGAGATATCCTGAGGCAGCATGGCCAGTGTATTAAATAGTCTATAGACTTATATACTCTATATACGCTTCTTCTTCTTCCTCACATCATACTCTTCAATACTCACATTTTGAGCAGCATTTTGACTTTTGTTGTTGCTGTTGTTGTTGTTGTTGCTGTTGGCACCTGCTGCAGCTAGATATATTTTTTTATTTAATATCGATTGTTGTTTTTGTTGTTGCTAATTATTTAATTTGCACTGCTGAAAGTCAAATGTTCAACTATATAAAAATAAAAAAAAAATAATTTAAAAAAAAAAAAACGAAAAAAAAAATGGTCAATTAACAAAAATTAAATTTGATTTTTTCCTCGAACTTAAATGCAACATTGGCCATCAATTGTTGCTGTTGTTTATTTGTTTATTTATTTTTACTCGTTTTGGTTGCTGTTGTTGTTGCTATTCACATGGTTGCACTTTCACTTTTCACATTTTTTTTTTACTATTTTTTGTTTGTTTATTTTTTGTTATTGAACACAAAAATCAATTACAACATTTGCATGTGTGTGCATGCGTACGTATATACATATATATATATATATATATATGTGACTATGTGTGTGTGTGTGTGTGTGGGTTTCAAATTAATTTTAATTAAAACCAAAGAAAAAAAATTAAAATAAAAAAATTAATTAATTTGAAGATTTAATTTGAATGCACATTTAAATATATTTTTATATTTTTGGATTTATTTATTTATTTTTTTTTTTAGTTTCGTTTTTTGTTCACGTCGCATTTGCAATGAAGTCGCGGCACTTGTAGCGGCTGCCTTTATATGGCCAAACCTACACACACACACACACACACACACACACACAGAGAGAGAGAGAGAGAGAGAGAGAGACACGCATACACATACACACACACACACACTCGCACACGCACACGCACACTCTGCATTTGTACCATGTAAACGTCTTCGTCTTTGTCTTTTTACTATTATTATTATTTTTTAATTTATAATTTCTTAAATTTTTAAAAAAATATTTATTTATTTTTATTTTTCTTTTTTTTTTATTTTACTTTTGGACTGTTGCGCTTCTTCTTCCTCTTCTTCTACGATCTTCAAAAATGTTCCAACTTCGATCTTGGCTCGCAGCTCACGGAGCAATCACTTTCGATTTCGCTGCCAGCTGAACGTGAAATGGCAAAATGATGAACGCAACAGACATCGAAAACCGTTGACGTTGCCGTTGCCAGTGATCGCCGCTAGCAGCGGCAGTGGCAGCAGCGACAGCAGCAGCAGCAGCGACAGCGACGTCAACAACATAAACCAGAGCAACGGAGACAGCAACAGAGCAGCTCGATTGGCAGGAGTTTTAGCTTTGGCTATGGCCATGCTAACATTAAATCATTCACACCTGTTGTTGTTGCTGTCGTTGTTGTTGCTGCTGCTGCTGCTGCTGCTGCTGCTGTTGTCGTGCTAAACTTTCTGATATTTAGCCATTTTTCAATGGCGCTGCATCGATACTAGGAAGTTCAGTTTTAGCTGCAACACTTGCTAATGTTGCTGTTGCTACTTGAAGTTGTTGTTGCTGTCATGTATTGCAGCTGTAGTTGGCAGTTGTTGCTGCTGCTGCTTCTACTAGCTGCTGTTGTTGTTGTTGTTGTTGTTGTTGCTCTATATCTAATTGCTGTTGCTGATCTTGCTTTTGCTGCTATTTTTGCTGTGGCTAGTTGTTGCTGCTGTAAATGTTGCTCTTACTCTTCCTATTGCTGCTGCTGCTGCCACATCTATAAACTGTTGTTGCTGTTGTAGCTGTTGCTGCTGCTCTTGCTATAGCCTCTAGCTGTTGCTGCTGCTGCTGCCTAAGCGTGTATTGTTGTTGTTGCTATTGCTGCTGCTCTTGATGTTGCTGCTGCTTGAACTGTTATTGCTGTTGCTGCTGTAGCTGTGGATGTTATTTCTGCTGCTATTGCTGTTATGAGTGCTGCTGATCTTTCTAATGCTGCTGCTGCTGTTCCTACCAGTTGTTGCTGCTTTGAGTCTTGCCTTTTCAATTGTTGCTGCTGCTGCTGCTGTTACTGTTGTCTGAGCTTTTTGTTGCTGTTACTGTTAATGTTGCTGTTTCTGTTGTTGCTATTGCTGCTGCTGCTGCTACTGTTGCTGCTGCTACTGTTGCTGCTGCTGCTGTTGCTGCTGCTACTGTTGCTGTTGGCCGTCGCTCTGTTTGTTGTTGCTGCGGGCAAAACCCAGCGACATTCACTTGCATTTCGGGCTGCTCTCTGCAGCACGACGCTCTGCTTGAGTTCAGTCTTCACTATGCGCTAAGCTGCAGCTCACACACACACAGCAAGACTACCTACCCTCTCTCTCGCTCGCTCTTGCTCTCCTTCTCTCTCTCCTACTCCAGTCTCTGCTCAGTCTGTCTTTCTTTGCTGCTATTTCATAAGCGCAAACTGGTTAACTGTTGCTGCCGTTGCTGCTGGCCTCAAGGCCGTTTGTCGTCATCATCATCATCATCAGCAGCAGCAGCAGCGGCAGCGGCAACAACAGCTAGCTATCATAATGATCATTAAAGAGCGACATCGGCGTTGATTAACCGCATTACGCATACGACGCGTTGGCCGCTGCTGCTTTGCTACGCTTTTAGCTGCAATTAGCAGGACAGCACCAAAGCCATGCCAAGCCAAGCCAAACCAAGCCGAGCCGAGCCCAGAGAAAAACCCGAATACGAGAAACGAACTCGAATCCGGCAATCAGCGCAGATGATCGTCATGTAAATTATGCCAAAAGATTTGGCTTCAACTCCGGCCGGCTTTGCCAGCTGCGTGTTGACCAAGTTGTTGACCAACTCGCGCAATCCCAACATAGTTGTTGTTGTTGTTGTTGTTGTTGTTGTTGTTGCTGTAAATATTATTATTCAATCTTTTGGCTTATTGATTAACCGTTGTTCATTTGCCTATTTATGCAATTTTTATCATTTATGCCACAATTTTAGCTCTCTCTTTCTCTTTCTCTCTCTCACTTCCTCTCTCTCTCTCTCTGTGAATTTTCCATCTCTGTGTCTTTGCTGAAAAGTGAAATGTTTGCCGCTTCTTCTGCAAAATGCACTTTCGTTTGGCAAATTGTCTTTGTTGAACTGGTTCAGTGAAAAGGCTTATCAAGTGCTTTGCGTGAAATGCGATCTTTCAGCTGAGAAACTTAATCTTAGGCATTTTTATTATTATTGAATAATTGTATCTGGATTCGGGCTATGAGCCACGCTATTTGAAAGTCCAGCCAATGGCGCCTCAGTAAACTGGTTCACAGTTACACACATTATCAGTCTATATATATGTATATATATATATATATATATATATATATATATATATATATATATATATATATATGGATCATAATATGTGATCAAATGTGTGGCATAAAGGGTATTTCGTTGTGCAGCTGATGGAAGTTAGCTATATAACTAAAAGTGATCTACGATTTGAATACTCTAGATTCAAGACATTTGGTTCTATGCTGATTTAAGTATTGAATAGCTTTTCACTAAACTTCAGTTCAGATGGGAAATCAGTTCGAATGAAGGAAACCCTCCATATCTGTAATCAAATTTATCTAAAATTAAACTTGCTCTCAAGATTCGACTTTTTTTTATAGTTCAGCGCAGAGCATTCAAGCAATGTTTCGGTTCAGCTTAAAGCAAAGATATAGTTTTGATTTCGAATTGGTTCAGTGAGAGGTTCAATTTAGGATGAGATGAGACATGCTGAGAACTTTAAGGTTTTGGCTTGTTATAAAGTTAAGATTCGAGCCAGTTCTGTCTTCAGTTTTACTTAAATTCATTTTCGGCTCAGCTCAACTCAGACTTTAGATTAATTTTTGATTCCAGCAAAGTTTCGAGTTCATCTCAACTTGAATTTCGACTGATTTTTGCAGTTCAACATTTCTTCTTGGGCTTCTGTTCGTGGTAATAGCGAATGGAATTTGAAACTGAAAGCGAACCGGTTCGCAGCCAATACGAATTCCTGAATATTTTGCATGCTTCAACATCAATAACGTAATATAAAATGCTCAACATTTTTATTTAGTTTTATTTCCAATTCAAATTCGCTTTTAAAACTCGTTCAAACTAATTTCAGGTTTCAAAAAAATAAGTCAAATTTTCCGCCCAACCGATCAGTTTTGATCGCTTGATCAATCGATTTGCTAATTAGCATTGAGCGATAACAATTTTCAGTTGACTTTGCAATTGAATAATGCAAAATGGAGACAAATTCTTTGATGCCTTCAGTGAAGGCTTCACAACAGCAACAACAACAAAATTGCAGTTTGGGCCAGCGAACCGGGAAGCGATCCTCTTGGCAAAGTCTTTATATAGTATGTACATATATGTAAGTGCCTTTGCCCAAATATGATCATGTAATTTAGGGACTGGGTTTTTACCTTTTTTATGTTTTTTTTTTTTTTTTAGTTTTTTTTTTTCTCTTTTTTTTTCGTATTCCCCCTCTCATTATTACGGCGCAATTTTCTGTTGCTCTTTTTACTCTTTTTTTTTTTTTTGTGGCCTTGGCGATGGCGTTGCTGACGGTGGTGATTAAATTTCAAGTGATCGTCGCCTGCTGATTGCCCAGAACTCAGTCGAGAGACGAGAGTTGAGTCGGGCAAAGATGAAAATGAGTCAAGCCAAGTTATGTCGAGGTCACGTTGATCAAGTTACCAGCCCCGAAACGAGCCACGTTAAGAGACAACAATGAATCCAGGATGTCGACAGACAGACAGAGAGATGAGGCCGAGAGAGAGAGAGAGAGAGAGACGGGGTGTGCCCACAATCGAAGGACACTCGAAACAATGTAAATAATTATAATCATTTTACTTTGTATTTTTAGTTAACTCAATCAACTCAATGGATGGCAATGAAGTCTCAAGAATTATTTCAGTCGGAGATGATTAATGTGACTGAAAGAGTTGATTAAAAGCGCATTAATGTAACCAAGAGAGCTTTATGTAGAATGAAAGCACATCAGAGCTTTAACTCTGAGATAAAGGATTATTTAAATGTGCTAGAGCTTTATCAAGATATGAATATATATATCTTAAAACAACTTAAGTACAAAAAACTTAAAGCTCGTTTGCAGCAAATGCTTAAAAACACGTGAAACACTTCTAAGCTGCTTGAGTTTTAGTTTCGTTTTCATGGTTTTTTAAGAGAGCTCGTGACATTGTTTATTACTTATGAGTTCTGCGAAGGCATAAAAATGTATGCGAAATGGATTATATTTTTTAGCTGGAATTACGCTAAATTTTGTGGCTATATTTAACATTTGGAAAAGCATTGGCGTTGGGTTTTTACCCACTGGCAAGAGTCTAGACCAAACTAAGCCTGGCTTAAGCTAAGCACACATGACGAGTTGACTCAGCTGTGCCACAACCACCCCCCCCCCCTCGCTGACCGTCTTCGCTGCTTACAAATTGAAAACTTAAACGAAATGACATTCAAACTGTTGATGACGTTGCGCCCTGTTGCTGCTGCTATTTGGCCAAAAGGAACATAGCCCAAACTCTCGCACACACACACATACAGTCGCTCAGACATGAAAAATAAAAATAAAGTTGTTATAAAAAGTAAAAAGTACAAAAATAATAAAAATCAACAACTGTTATTCAACAGTTTTTGTTTCTCTTATTTTTTTTTTGAAGACAAGCTGAGAGTGTATTTGCATGTGTGTGTGTGTGTGTGTGTGTGTGTGTGTGTGTGTGTGTGTGATGTATAAATAAACAGGAGTGGCCAACGTGGAATGTTAATGCGCTGCAATCGTTGCTTGGTGTTCACCAAGAGCCACTCCAAAAGAGTCGCACGTAGGCAGCAGAGCGACGCCGACGTCAGCGTCGACTGCGCCGTCAGCGTTAGCCAAACAAGCCCAGTACCAAACGCAAACTCAAACCCAAATCCAAATCCAAACCCAATCCCAATACCGAACCACAAGTTCCAATGCCTGTTTCAGCCCTGCACTTAACCCAACAACAAAACTTTGCATACGCCGTAGTCAGGGAGCGGGTGCAGGTGGAATGAGGGGGAGGGGGGGGGGGGGGCAGGCACACACACACACAGAGTGCTGGGCGGTGGCAAGGGCAACTGTTTGTTAAATGTGATAAGTGGCCAGTGGCCGCAGTCCAGGTAACAGCGGCAACTGGACAAAAGCCAAAAGAATTAACCGGCCTGCAAGGCCCCCCTCCGCACCTCACATAGCCCCCCCTCCCCCTCCCCCTCTCCCTTTCTCTATAAATCTGGTCTTCGCATGTGAAGCCAAGTAAAATTTATAACTGTCAATTATTATGCAAGAGCTGTGAGCGAGCCGTGCTCCACCTCCTCCTGTGCTGCTGCTGCTGCTGCTGCTCAGAAAGCAATCAGGAAATACCCGAATCTCCAGCAAAAAGTCGACACACAGAGACAGAGAGAGGAATATATATTGTGGGAGAGGGATAGGCAGAGAGGCAACGTAGACACCGGCCAAAGTTATAAACACTCTACCAACACTCAAAAAAAAAAAAAAAAACACACACACACACGCACGCACATTTAACCAAAATTAAGTGCCCCCATCCAAAGAGCTACTCCCTCGCCCCATTCGCTTCATCCACACTTGAATAAGAAGCGTACCGCAATCCACTCGCAAAATCGGAACACGTAGTACTTCAGACACTTCAATGCTCCCCTCTCCCCAACCACTCCCATCCACACTCCTCCTCACACACACACACACTTCATGGTCATTCTCCATTCCCCAATCCCGTTGCCTCATTCCCCATGGCCCATGTCCAGAGTCCCGTATCCCGTGTCCCGTATTCCGTTGTCTTCGCATATTGTTTGTCTCGTCTTAAAGTATTTCTTTATTGCTTTGCAGCTCTTTGTGGTATACCCTGTAAATGTCACTTGCTATTGCTAAAGATCGATCGAGTTGAAATATTTGATTTGAATAGGAATTGGATGAATGCTTGTGAGTGTGAAGAATTGGGCAAATGTTTGATTAGACATAAGTCAGAAGAAATTAGAAAATATTATATATTATTCACAAATGTATGTACGTATATGGAATAATGCAAATATATCCAACTGTTTGAAATTTACAATCTAGGACAGAATCAAAATAATTTGTTATGTAATCAAATTAGACAAATCTAACCTAACGCTCTTCTATGCAATTCTCATGAATTCATGTAAGCTTCTCAGCTTTTCTGCTCTCTTTCTATCTCTCTCTATCCCTTTTCTCTCTCTCTCTCTCTCTCTCTCTCTCTCTCTCTCTCTCTCTCTCTCTCTCTCTATCCCTTTCTCTCTCACCCTCTCCCTTATTAATTCAACATATTAATAATAATCCTCAACTGGCAACATAATATACCCTCACATTACTCCCATAGGGTATGCTAATAGTTTATCAACTTTTACATTCAATTGTATGTATCCCAGTCTTACAGCACTTTTATATATATATATATATATATATATATATGTATATATAATTAATTCTTTCTTTTTATATATGTATATATATTTTTTTTTTGGCTTTTATTGGTAGCTTGCTGGCTTGTTGATTGTTCTTGGGGAGTGCCGCAACGGACCTTACCGACCGTACCCCTACCCCTTGGCCGGGAGGGGTTCAATGAACGTCGAGAGCTTCGAGAACCTCACCTTGTGGCACGCATTGCATGCGTGTGTGGGGCGACAATTGACAGACTCACGACAGCAACTATGACAATGACGATCATGATGATGATGATGATGATGATGATGATGATGATGTTGATAGATCTCTCAGATGTAGGCTGCTATTAAATGATTCACTTTTGCAAAGCAAACTTGAAGCAACTTCTGTATGGGCTACGCTGGCGCTGAACTGTGACCTTCAATGGCGTTTTCACGATTTCCGGTCTAGTCTAGCATTTTTTTTTTTTTTTTCTGTAGCTCTCTTTGCTCTGTGCTCTTTGCTTGATTATTCCAACAGACAGTCAGACAGACTTCACAGTTAAAGTTCGAGTAGTGCATAATTAAGTTGGCTGCTCATCTGGAGGTCTTTTTAATCATATACTTATTTATAGAGCAGCTCGTTAAGATCCGAAGAAGCAAAAACTATATAAAGGAAGCAAACGCAACTGCATACTAAACAGATCTAAGCGAGAAGGACAAATCTTAATGCATGTATATATATTTTTTTTTATTTTATGTATATATATATTTTATTTTATATATAAATATCTAAAGAAATTACCAAAAAAAAAAATAAAAATAACTCTTCCTTAATTGTTTTGACAGGGAATGCACGACTAGCATATATTACTGTTAATGGAGTTATACGGTGACTCAGCAAGAGTAATACTAATTCCAATAAATACAGCTCAACACATTTGACAGTTTTCGATAAATATTTGTTAAATATTTAATGAGATTTGCCATTTTTTAAATATATATATCTTTCTATATCTATATATCTCCATATCTACAAATCTATATATCTATAAAGCTATCTAACTATCGATATTCTCTATCTATATATTTCTATATCTCCTTATATCTCTATATCAATATATCTTTGTGGTAATACTTGATCAGTTAAAAATAATTGAAATTCCTAAAAAGGTTATTTCATCTGTCATACGGAAATTCGTGTGGCGTTGTTCATCAATCATCAATCATTAGCCAGCGGCTGCAACGTACATCATTCATCATGCATCAAATCGAGTTGGAATTTGTGTGTTTGGGTCACGCCGCAGTTGAGGCATAAATCTCTTGAAAGGCCGTCTGATCGCTGGCCGCAATGCAGTTGGCTTAGTTGGCTGGTTGGCTGCTTGGCTGCTTAGCTAGTTGGCTGGCTGGCTCAATCAAGGCGTCAATCAATCAATCAATGCGCCATTGAAATCCCGCCAAGCAATGTCTCAATTCCAAGTGCACAAAAAAAAAAACTAAAATACACTCAGCTCACATATTGATTATTAAATTATGATCAAGTTTTGGTTGCAATGCGAATGCGAGTGCGAGTGCGAGTGCGACTACGAATACATATATTCGTATTCACATATTCGGTATTTCACTATTTAATCGCGTTGTAGTTTTTGACCCACTTTAAGATGTTGTTGCTGTTGTCGCCGTTGTTGTTATTGTTGTTGTTGTTGTTGTTGTTTCCTTTTTGCTGCTCTTTCATTACAAAATTTGTTTAATTTAAAATTGTTTAACTTGAAATTGAGTCACGGCGTCTGACTGCGCCGTCAACGTTGACAGCGACGCCGGCAGCGCAGCCTCGAAGTTACATAAAATGGCATTAAAACGATTCAAAGATTGAGTTGTGTGGACCAAAGCATAACTGCAAATGAGACACAGAGGTGTGTATACACAAAGAGTGCAAGAAAGAGATAGAGAGTAAGAGAGAGACAGAGAGAGGGGAGGAGAGAAAGAAGCAGAGAGTGTGGCTGTGGTTAACCCCCCACCAGGCGAAAACCTGATGCGAGCATTTGGCATTTGCATACGACAAAGCGAATGTGTGTGTGTGGCGATCAGGTGGAACAGCAAATAACTGAGGAAGAAGAAGAAGCAACAGCAACAGCAACAACTACAATAACAGCAACAGCAGCAGCAGCAGCAGCAAAAGCAATAACAAACTTGACAGACAGATCTGAGCCAAAGCGAATCCCCGTTGGAGCCAACTGTAAAAGGTGAACAACATTTTTACCCCCTGCCCACAAAAAAAACAAAACTAGCAGCAGCAGCAGCACCTGTAACCGCTCCCTCCACACCTGGCTGGCATCTACACACCTACACCACAGCCGCGTCGAGTTCAATTTGCTATCTGACTTTTAATTTAAATGGCATTTAACACTTTGACATTATTGCCGCTGTTGGCAAATGTTCAGCAGTCAAGCAACATGATCATCGATCAGCGATCACTGATCACTGAACATTGATCATTGATTTTCATTTGGAATGGTCCAGTTGGGCTTGAAACTTCGTTTCCGTCTCATCGCATTCCATTTGAAAAGCTGCCCCATCAACGTTAGCCACCCATCGATCGAGCGATCGAGTTTAAGCAAGTGATTCGAATGAGTCGAGGTGTTAGGTAATTTGACAATTTGCATTCGATCTTCGATCTATTTTTTATGGCCTGCTCGCATTCGAATGACGCTAATACCAAGTCTAAGTCTTGGTCTGAATCTGAATCTATTGCTGTAGTTGTAGCTGTGGCTGAAGCTCAAGGCCAGTGCCAGACGTCAGTGCCCAAGCATCAGCATCAGCATCAGCATCAGCATCAGCTTTAGAGACCAGATTCATATGCTAACTAACTAGTTGAACTAGATTTTTTGTGGCTGTGGCCCGGTTCGAGATTTGAAGTTGAGACCAAGTCAACAGCTTTGCAGTTAGGCTGTTCTCTTTCTCTCCCCCCCCCCCCCCCTCTCTCTCTCTCTTTCTCTGTCTTACTCTCACTGTGGCTCTATGAATATTTAGTGTGATCAGTGCAAGTGGCGAAGTGATCTGTGAATAGTGATCAATAAATAATGCACGGACAAAAGAGCGTTTTTAGCTAAAAATGCTTATTAGGTGATCATTATGTCTTAGAGTATGCAGATCGAGCTAGCAACAGATAAAATGTATTATTTAAATAAAACTAGAAATGAGTTTAAACGGATTGAAGACAATGTAGAGCAGAGATCATTTTAGAGAGATAAAATTATTAATATATTTAGAAAGAGAGAGCAATAGGTATTCATATAGATCAATATAGATTGCAATAATTATCAATGTAGATCGGAATGGTAATCAATAGAGATTGATGTAGACCTCAATTTAAATTAATCAAGAAATTAATATAGATCGATATGAAGATCTATCTGGATCGTAAAGGATCAATTTGGTGAACAATATGAATCTAAATAAATTGATATGAAGATTACAAGAGATCAATATGCAGATCGTTGTGTCTATATATATAGTTAGATATTAAGATCAATATGTCAGTAAATCAATCTCAGCATATCACTAATTCATACTCTTTGTTCAAATTGATGTTTATTTATTAATGTTAAGTGATCAGTGGGGCAATCATACTGAATGCTTGTAGATAAGATGATAAAAATTAACATTAATATTTATATCGAACTCGACAACTTGCTTTCATTCGCTCTATATACTCTATACTCTATACTCTATACTCTATACTCTATACTCTATACTCTATACTCTATACTCTATACTCTATACTCTATACTCTATACTCTATACTCTATACTCTATACTCTATACTCTATACTCTATACTCTATACTCTATACTCTATACTCTATACTCTATACTCTATACTCTATACTCTATACTCTATACTCTATACTCTATACTCTATACTCTATACTCTATACTCTATACTCTATACTCTATACTCTATACTCTATACTCTATACTCTATACTCTATACTCTATACTCTATACTCTATACTCTATACTCTATACTCTATACTCTATACTCTATACTCTATACTCTATACTCTATACTCTATACTCTATACTCTATACTCTATACTCTATACTCTATACTCTATACTCTATACTCTATACTCTATACTCTATACTCTATACTCTATACTCTATACTCTATACTCTATACTCTATACTCTATACTCTATACTCTATACTCTATACTCTATACTCTATACTCTATACTCTATACTCTATACTCTATACTCTATACTCTATACTCTATACTCTATACTCTATACTCTATACTCTATACTCTATACTCTATACTCTATACTCTATACTCTATACTCTATACTCTATACTCTATACTCTATACCTATACTCTATACTCTATACTCTATACTCTATACTCTATACTCTATACTCTATACTCTATACTCTATACTCTATACTCTATACTCTATACTCTATACTCTATACTCTATACTCTATACTCTATACTCTATACTCTATACTCTATACTCTATACTCTATACTCTATACTCTATACTCTATACTCTATACTCTATACTCTATACTCTATACTCTATACTCTATACTCTATACTCTATACTCTATACTCTATACTCTATACTCTATACTCTATACTCTATACTCTATACTCTATACTCTATACTCTATACTCTATACTCTATACTCTATACTCTATACTCTATACTCTATACTCTATACTCTATACTCTATACTCTATACTCTATACTCTATACTCTATACTCTATACTCTATACTCTATACTCTATACTCTATACTCTATACTCTATACTCTATACTCTATACTCTATACTCTATACTCTATACTCTATACTCTATACTCTATACTCTATACTCTATACTCTATACTCTATACTCTATACTCTATACTCTATACTCTATACTCTATACTCTATACTCTATACTCTATACTCTATACTCTATACTCTATACTCTATACTCTATACTCTATACTCTATACTCTATACTCTATACTCTATACTCTATACTCTATACTCTATACTCTATACTCTATACTCTAAACAGTGAACTGTGACTGGGATCGGTGGCTGCGCTGCTTTGATCACTGATCGGTGGTCAGGTAACCATTATATTGTGGCGTCGCCGATGAGTGCGTTGAGGTGTTCGTGATCTACTTGTCAACACCTACACGATTTTTGGGAATTTTTTGTTTTCAGTCTTTTTTTTTTATGTGGCTCACTTAACGGCCGCCCGGTTCGACTTCGAGTCGCTGGTTCCGGTTTCCATTTTTGCCATTTGCCGCTGCTGCTGCCGTTGCCGTTGCCGTTGCCGTTGTCGTTGCCGGTTTCCAATTGCCGTTGCGGTTAAGTGATCGCTGATCGCTGATCGGTGATCACTGAACGGTGATCGTCTGGTTATGCATTTGGCATGCGAGCTGGCCAGCGCTGTCCACAGTGTTAACTAATTATGTGTGGAACGCACTTTGGAATTGGATTCGCATTTGAATTTTGGCCGCTGACGTAAGACAGGCCAGGGAAAGACGACGACAAAATTGATAAAAAAAAAGCTAAATATATAAAATAAAATGATGGGCACAAATTTATATGTTTATGGTTGTGCTTGATGGGTGAAAAGTTGTTATTTAGTTTTTTTTTTCCATTGTTTTTTTTTTTTGTTTTTGCTTTTTGGCATGCGCATTGCATAGAGAGCCACAAGGAATGGAAAGTGCATGAAGCGAGCCGCTGTCCAATTGTGATGAAAGTCGCGCCGAAAGATGAGCTCGCCAAGGCAATCAAAAACCGACAAGCAATTAGTGAAGCCAAACACACAAACACACACACACAAAGCAAACACTAATCGAAATGTGGTTTGCTTTGACGCTTGACTCAAATTTGAGCTCTTAGATCATAGCCTGCGGCTAAGGTGAGAGTTTTATTTGGCATAGGTGAGAACTTTCTGATGAATATACATATAAAAAATATGAAATAAATTCATGAAATATATTAATATATACTTTTGAAATTTATAGTGATGATGACATCTACCATTTCTTTACTACTTCAGCTTTCAGTGCTTCAAAGTGAATTTCGAGCAAAATCTTTTTTGAGCAGTTCATTGCCTTATCGAGTGCATTTTTTGTCGATGTTCGACTATGAAAGATCTTAATCGACTCCTGAAGTTGACTTTGACATTGAAATGAAATGCGAAATGCAAGTGAACAGCTTCCACTTCCACTTCGACTTCGACTTCCATTTCAATTTCCATTTCCATTTTCATTTCCATTGATATTTTCAACTGGTGATCAGCAGATAGCATTGGGAGACCAAAACGAGGCGTTGCCTGGCAAAACTGTTTTCTAAAAATGAAAACGAGCAGAAGAAGAAGAGGACAATGGGAGTGGGTGAGAGTCAAAAAAAGAGAGAGGTAGATGAAGATGAAGAGAGCTGGAGTTGTGGGAGCAAAGTGACTGCGGCAGACACCATGAAGATCATGTGATGATAGTCCAGTTACTGTTGCTGTTGTTGTTGCGTTTCTTGTAGTTTTGGCAATGTTTAGAAAACTTGTTACAACAACAATAGCAACAACAATAACAACAACAACAACAGCGAAGACGACTTTCATTATTCGATCGATTGTACAATCGATTTGGAAATTGGCAAAAGCTAAGAAATTGCCGGCAATAAATACAGTTAAATATATATATATAAAGTTTTATATACATTCATACATATATGTACATAAATATATTTATAATATGTATATATATATATATGTAAACTTTGTTTGTTGTTTTGAATTGAAATGCAGTTGAATGGCAAAGACCGTGAAAAACAACGTCATTTGTTGGCATATTATACAAGAGAAGCCAGCCGAGCATATTAGTTTGCGCAACAAATGCGTTAGATTGTTGAATCTTAAGTGAAAACTATTTTGCATAAATCAGATAAGATAATGCCAGACATTGGTAAAGCAGCTCTTCTAAACGAGCGCCAAGAGAAAACGAAATTTATATTTATTTTACGAACATTATGTTGCATCATTATTATTATTATTATATATTATTATTATTATTATTATTATATATATTATTATTATTATTATTATTTTATTTAATTATTTATTTTTTTGTTCATGCAAATACATTTATTATAAATTATATTTTCCACTACTCTGCACATTATGGGCCATATTTGTAAGTTAATCAGGAATTACTGCAGTGATCGATAAATATTTCTTTTTATTATTACTGCAGAGATCGATAAATATTTCCTTTTGAGAGACGTTTCGTTAGACTTGAGTAGAATTTAGCTTTTTTCTAATGGCATGAAATGGAATTTTTGATTGTTTAATGTTAAGCAAAAATATTTTGAATAAATATATTTACATTTTTATATATTACATAAGATGATATAAGTTGATATTTCTTTTGCTTTACTAATCTAAATAATTAAAAATTGTTAAGATCTATATAAATATATATTGCTTAATAATCACATTCTGTAATTTCTACTCCTGTCTCTGATTGCAAGTATCTACAGAATAATGAATTGAGTCAGAAGTATGGAAGACGGCAGTTCTAGCTTTTTCTTGACTTTGGCAGCTGATTCAAGAGCTGCTTTTCGACTTACCACCACTTCATAGAGCATACATATATTTCTCATTTATCTAGCATATTTATAGACCTATAAAATATATGCATATCATATATAAATTGAAGTAGTCCACATCAACACTTCACTCAGCGTCTTTAACACTTTTATTTTACTTCAACAACAAAAAAAGATGCAAAAAAAAAAATATATATATATAAAAATAACATAAATAACAAATTATTTATAAGCGCAAATTAGCAACAACAACAATTTAGCTCGAACAAAAGTTGTTTATTATTTTTTTAAATTTATTTTTTAGTTTTTTTTTTTTTATTTTTTATTAACTTTATTTTTTTTGCACGCACTTTTGCCGACACTTTGCTGCTGTTTCTGTCACATCCAAATTTCTGTCTCTCTCTCTCTCTCTCTCTCGCACACTTGCTCACTTTCTTTCTCTCACTCTATGCCTAGCTCTTTCGCTCACTTTTCACGCTGCGCTTTTTAAACGCGTCCAATTACCTCAACTGACTTTCCGTTAATGTTTCGAATTTCGAAAAACTGACAGCAGAAAAGCCCCAAAAAAAAAAAAAAAACAGTATGTATACAAATATATATAGATATATATAGATATATATATATAAAAGATATAATACAATAAAACAAACAACAAACTTTAAACTCCACTCACACACACAGATAGCTAAGCTCTACTGCCTTTTGGAGTTGAATTTGGAATTTGGTTTGCATTTTGCATTTAGACAGCTGCCTGCTTGTTGGGGGTGTGCGTGAGAGAGAGAGAGAGGGAGAGAGTGTATGTGTGTGTTATGGCATACTGCACCCACACACACACACACACACACACACACACACACACACAAAGATACTTTGGCTTGAAGTTGCTGCCGCATCTGGAGACTTGGGGCTTGGGACTTGGTTGACTGCGCGTCTTGTGGCAACTGGCAACTGGCAACGGGCAACGGGTAACGGGTAACGGGCCAACTGTTGCACACGTCTCAGTTGCTATTTGTTTGTTGTTGTTGCCAGCAAAGCTACTCGCGACCAGAATTGTTGATTTTGTAATTGTTGCTAGTTGCATTTGTTGCTGTTGCTGTTGCTGTTGCTTCAGTCTGTGTCGCGTTTTATTGTGGTTTCTGTATATGTATTTATATGCCTCTTTATATACCCTGTAATTGTATCTAAAAGTGTATATGTTGTTTAGCATATGTGACATTTGAAGAGTGAATAATTGTCTATCTCATTCGATCTTCCTCGCTGTAGTTGCTTCTCTCTCTCTCTCTCTCCCTCTCTCTGTCTGATGATAGCTACAGAGTACAGAGTATCTGCTTTGCTTCCTTAAAGCAAATCACATATACTAATCATGCCTAGTAGTCATTCTAAGCATTAAAGAGTATATTATATAGTGAGATCAAACAGATTCTTCTATCGATAAATATCGATTTACAGTAGCTAAATGATCTACATAATTCGCACGCTTATAGGGTATCTGTTAGTCGTTTCACTCGCGCTCTATCTCCCACTCTCTCTCTCTCTCTCACCCACGCACTCCCCTCTATGTTAAAGCTTGTCGATATATGTCTGTGAGCTGCAGATCAATCGATAGATAGTTAAGCCCAGGCAGCGTTAGGCATATACATATAAGCCAGAAGCGTGAGTCATTGTGAATAGTTGAGAATTGGAATTGCAATTGTGAATGAATCACAAATGTTGCAAATGTCATGCGAAATGCCATAATAGGTACACATTGAAATGGGACTGCTCGACTTATAGATATAGATACTAAACTTGAAGCTCGCAATCAGAAAGTTTGTCAGATTGAGAATATAAATGCATAGAAATCCAAAAATATATTTATGGTTATATAAGCCGAAGGCCATAGTAGCCAGTGCTTAATCCTAAGTTAGCTTGAATTTTACATGATTTACCATGAATTTTAATTATAAATGTATATTATATATAAATATAAAAAAATGAATTAATAATTTAACAGTTCTAATATTATTAATTTCTTTCAAATTAATTTAATTTTCTACACTCTTTAAATCTTAGTTTCCTGTCAAAATCTTTTGCCATTTCCGGTTTCAATTTACCGTTTTCCATAACAATTCAAATTGCAACTTTTGTGCCTCGGCTAAGTGCCAAACGGTTTTGGTTTACAACCAAAATAAATGAATAGCTGCAGCATTTCGTTAAGTGAGCTAAACGGTTCGTTCGTTAAAAGAGTAAATTGCCCAAGCAACGACAGTCGTCAAATCATTGACTTAACGCAGGCGCACACACTGACTTAACGAAGCAGCAGATTATATGCCTACCTAGTCAATACATGCACTTAACGAAGCCTTTTATCTATTTCGACAAGTCTGTTATACATACGCTACTATATTTTATGTAATTGGGCAATTTCGTTGAGACTGCAGCTTGACATCCAAATGGCAAAAGGTCAATTATTTTCAGCAGCAAAGAGTTAGCAGAGGCATGCACCAAGCATGCCCAATCAAAGCTCTGATAGCTGGTTGGTTGGTGTCTTGACTAATGCGACTTGTATTTTTATTGTAGCATACCTTTAGGCAGTGAGCAAAAAGAATTTCTGATTGAATTGTTTGAATTAAAACTAAATTGTTTTAGCAAATGTTTGATAATAACTTAAATAAATGTATTACATATTTAATGTATTTTAATTAACTGGCGCTAAAAAAAAAAAAAATAGTTAAAATATTTTTGTATTATAAATATAGCAATGCGATGAATTGGGTGAAGTTTAATTTCCATATGGAATTATTTTTTTTTTTAAGAGCATTTCATTTTTAAATACAAAAATCATAAAATCACATCATAAAATTTGGACTGATCTACACAAAACTAATTTCTTGTAGCTAGGAAATTTTGGAATCGATTTAAAATGCGATTTGAAACAGATTTCAAGTCAAACTTTTTTGAGACTTAATTCAATTGTCTGACAGCTTTGCCAATATGTTATATGACATATATATTTATATAGTATAAAACAGTTTGATTCGTGTGAATTGTTTTGTTATGTGTGTATGTTTTTTTTTATGACATTTATCGTCGCAGTTTTGATTGATTTTATAGCCCATCAATTGTTAATTGGCAATTGGCAAATTGCAAATTAAATTGGTTGGCAACAGCAAACGACAAATTTTCCCGTTTGCCGGAAAGTTGGGCTTTTCCACAGCACAATGATCACCGCGGCAATTGCTGTGCTGGCATTTAATTGTTATATCTGATCCGCTAGAGCGACGGATGACATCATCGCGCAGCGCTTTGAATGAAATCGATCGCATGAATGACCTAATAAATACTACAAATGAATGTCATGAATGACCAACAAGCCAAAACCGCCAACACCCCCCCCAACCCCCAATCCCACAATCCCTGTCGATCATACCGGGGAATAGAAAATATTTCAATTGGCATTGCAGCAAAGTGCAGGCAAATGTATCGTAGATTCCAACTTGAAGCCTGCATCCGCCAAGCCAACACAACCTACCCCCATTCCTATGCACACCCCGCCCCTCAAGCTGGGACTCTCTCAGTATTTCATCAGAATCAGACGCCGTGTCGCCAGTCACGCCCCCAATTGCAGCGCGCCCCCCCCCGCGCTGCATGCGATCTGCGTCAATTGGCTTAGGTGAGGTGCGGAGGGCATGGTCGCTTAGGGGGCGTGTTAATTAATTGCGCAAAAAGAGTCGAAGAAGAGGATGCATCATTTAATGGATATACATAAATATTTCCAATGACTCGCTTAATCATTCCTTCAATTGCCCTGTGTATATGTGTGTGTGCGTGTGTGTGTGTGTGTGCGAGTGTTAACACTCACTGGGAATTGCTTTCGCCTCCACCCACAAACTGATCCATTCGCTCGCTTGCTCGCTCGTCGTTAACTTTGTTTAGTCTCTGCTTGGTGATTTTCCCTTTCTTCTATTACGCATTTTGGCTGCTTGTGACGCCTTCGTTTACAGTTATTGTTTATCCATGACGCACACACACACGTTTGCCCACCCACAGCTGCGGCCCCCGTTCAGAGTTCATCTGGCGAGTCATTCGGTTCATCAATTAGCTGCCTTCACAAATCACCTTTTTGCAGACATTCAAACTGTTCGAATGACACGCTAAATGCGAAATTGTTAGCATGCAGCTTGGACGACTCACAGATACCCTATGATTGTAGTTGGAGTGCGAGTTATTTCGATCGATAGACAAATCGATAAATAAATATTATTAATTATTTTCCAACAATTCTCTTTGTCATATTATGATATTAAACTAGACAACTGAACTAAAAGTGTTTGATACACAGCATTGCATATCGATATATATCGATATGTTGCAATATATAAATCATATTTCTGATTTCTATGATAAATTGCTCAACTGGCAAAGCTGCTAAAGCTAGACAAGATATAAACCAAGTGAAACTGAACTAAAATTGAAGGATTAACTGCTTTGCACATTTATCGATATACGTATATCGATATTTTGCAATTTTTTGTTTCTATGTTAAATTGTCCAACGGCTGTTATCTAGGACTACGACCAACTCAAGCAAGACTTGATACAAGTGATTCGGTGACATTTAATAATTTGCAACGAACGCAATCAATCGTCGCCTAAAATTCTAATCTAGTAATCGATCAATGAAAAAACCCAAACACAAATTAGATAATTTCGAGTTATGCAAGCTGTTGACAATTGTTTCTTTTTGCTTTTTGCTTTGTCTTTTTTTATCATGCTTGGCTCTGTGAGCTCGCATAATTGGGCGAGAGTCTATCAGTTGGTGGAACGCCTTTCACATGCGATGATAAGTGCTATTTGCTCGCCAGTGTTGCCAACGACATGCTTAGATAACGATCCCAATCACATTCATCCACTCAGTCATGTACATATGCGCCGCATATCTCACACGAAAACTTGTCAAATGTTTCAGGTTTTTATATCAAGATATCGATAAGTCGACACCTGCGTCAGTTGCTTCTGGACACCAGCAGACCCCATTTGGGTGCCATCGGCTGTACAGGGTGTTATCGTTTTTGTTTTATGATAAACATCGTTCGCCTCAGTTCAACAATATCGAAAATAAATTTTCCACCTATATTTAAATGCAATTGGCTTTAAATAGATGCAAATGTGAAAACGCAAAAGAAAACATAAACAATGAATTTTCTGTATTGATTCGCATTTATTTATTTTTTTTTTATAGACTTTGAATCAATGGAAATTGCTAATTGATATTTATTTACGATCTTTCGATTGCAACAAAATCAAATTTTAGTTTTTTTTCTGAAAATCTCAATGCGATTAATACGCCCACACACCCATGGCGACTGTGGGGCGCAGCACAGAGCTCTTTCCATTACTCATACGACACGTTGTACAAGCAATAAGAAGCAATATAAACGCCGTTCGATAATAAAACACTTAAAGCTAAACGATGTTGGTGTCGATAGACCATTAGCCATGCCCTGCCCCTGCATCTGACTTTGCCTTTGGTACTGGCTTTGACTCTACTTCATGCTCTGCCTCTGCACCCCTTTGGTTCTTTCCTCTACCCCTGTCTCAATCTCTGCCTCTACCCCAGCCTCTACCCCAGCCTCTACCCCTGCCTTTATCCCTGCCTCTACTTCTTCCTATGTGTCTGCCCCAGCTACTACCTCTACATCTACCCCCTGTCTCTACCACCGCCTCGCTGCCCAACAACCCCATATACCCTGTAATCATCTGATTTTTTATGCAATTCTGCTGCTTTAACAATTAATTTAGACAGATAGACAATCATATTAATATCAGTCTCTTGTCTTAAGTATTCTTAGGCATTTTACAGCGGTTACACGTACCATAACTATTCGAACTCGGCAACTATTTGTGTAGTGCTTAAAAATGTAGTCGGTTTCTTCTACTGAAAGTAAAATGTTACTAAACTTTCTATAACTTCCACTCATATAATATCTTCCCCAAAGTCACACGCTAACTCTGCTAACTGAGAGACTATAAGAGCTACAGCTATGTGATTCGGTATATAGACTCTATTCGATCTATATTAAGCATAAGCACTGTTGTGTATGCTTGAGCCGGATAGGCGCAAAGGACATTGCAGACTCAAAAGTTCTCTCATATTGCTTCTCCAACTACAGGGTAACTGCGAGCCTATCAGAACATCAGCTAGACAATGGTAATTGTGATTTTTATGTGAATTTGATGATGTGTGATATATGTCACGCAATCAGCTGCCAACACACGCGACTACAGGGTATATTAATAAATCGAAAAAAAGTAACAAAAACTGGCGAGAGCAAAAAAAAAACGACTATGCAAATGTCTTGTGGCTTTGTTTTATGGCTCCATAAACTGCAATTGCAGCCGCTGAATGAAAAAAAAAGCAGCAGCAACAACAACAACAACAACAACAGCGGCCACAAAAACTTGATGTTTGGGTGGCGAGTTGCAGGCCCGAGGGGGCGTGCCAGCTGATGGAGTTCGCAGTTCGCAGTTCAAGCAAAGCGTAGACGGGCAAATTGCAAATTGCGAATTGCAGTTGGAGGCAGGCAAATTAATTGCAGCTAATTACAAGCAACAGCCATAAGAAAACGCTAGCACGGTGGCAGCACAGGGAGGTGGGGCAAGGGGAATGGGGCAGGAGGGAGGGGTGAGCAGCTGCCACACAGGGATTGCACAGTGGGAACAGACCACACGTGCTGTGGCACACTTTGGACCGTGCACTCAGCGACAACCCGGAAGATGATGCAGCTGAAAACTTAGCTGACAGCTAGAAGAGAGACAGAAACAGATAGAGAGTGTGTGAGAGAGGGAGAGAGAGTGGGGAGGGGGAGAACTAGAGAAATGGCATTGCGTTGATTAAACCAAGTTGCAACATTTGCCACATTGCAACAATAAATGCAGTTTCATTGAAGTTAATCAGCCATTGCCCAGTCGAAGACGGCGCCGATCTTGTCGACAATTTTGCATAAGCAACAGCCAACAGCAATAACAACAACAACAACAACAACAACTTGCAACAAGCAACGGCAACAACAACAAAAGAAATTAGCAAATTGAATGAAGCATTGAGTGGAGTAGTCCAGGCTGCATGCACTGAAAGAAAAGCTAGAGGGAAACTCTAATTAACTATAAAAATTTGTATCTGTATCTGTATCTGTATCTGTATCTGTATCTGTATCTGTATCTGTATCTGTATCTGTATCTGTATCTGTATCTGTATCTGTATCTGTATCTGTATCTGTATCTGTATCTGTATCTGTATCTGTATCTGTATCTGTATCTGTATCTGTATCTGTATCTGTATCTGTATCTGTATCTGTATCTGTATCTGTATCTGTATCTGTATCTGTATCTGTATCTGTATCTGTATCTGTATCTGTATCTGTATCTGTATCTGTATCTGTATCTGTATCTGTATCTGTATCTGTATCTGTATCTGTATCTGTATCTGTATCTGTATCTGTATCTGTATCTGTATCTGTATCTGTATCTGTATCTGTATCTGTATCTGTATCTGTATCTGTATCTGTATCTGTATCTGTATCTGTATCTGTATCTGTATCTGTATCTGTATCTGTATCTGTATCTGTATCTGTATCTGTATCTGTATCTGTATCTGTATCTGTATCTGTATCTGTATCTGTATCTGTATCTGTATCTGTATCTGTATCTGTATCTGTATCTGTATCTGTATCTGTATCTGTATCTGTATCTGTATCTGTATCTGTATCTGTATCTGTATCTGTATCTGTATCTGTATCTGTATCTGTATCTGTATCTGTATCTGTATCTGTATCTGTATCTGTATCTGTATCTGTATCTGTATCTGTATCTGTATCTGTATCTGTATCTGTATCTGTATCTGTATCTGTATCTGTATCTGTATCTATATCTGTATCTCAGTTTCTTGTATTCATTTCTCTCAGTGTATGAATGTTACATATGTTTCTATATGCATAGGGTCAGCTACTTCTCTGGCATCATCTCTTTTTTCAGTGCTTTTTTCTTTTCTCGAATGCGGTTTCTTATAATTTTTATTGGAATTTATTGTGGATGAATGTGCATGAATATTTGTTGTTTGAGTTGTTCATGTATTTACTGTTGTTGTTGCATTAAGAGGAAGAGATGAAGCTACTCCGATAATGTCATTTACGCTGTATTGGGGGCCATGCGTCTGCTCTTGTCTACCATTTGAAATTGAAATTGAAATTGAAATGACTTTGTTGCAATGTCGTCCAATCAAATTCATATACAATGAAAATGTTGAAGCCCTTGTGGCAGCACATACCTAATAGGAATATATATATTCCTGTTTCGCTATAAATACTCAATATCGATTTGCAGCAAACGTCATTTCAAATTCTTGAATTGTAAACTTTTCTTCAACATCCTGTTCAGAATCATATCATATCATAAAGAACATTTAATATTGGATGCATCATAGCACTTAAATAACTAAATCTATCAATTGATAAGCACTGCCTATCGATAAGATTATCGATCTAGCGATCAGACTACATATGAAGTTGAGAGTCGGCTCTCTCTTTTTATCTCCAACTCTCCCTCTCTCTCTCTCTCTCTCTCCCTTGCTCTCTATCTCTCCCACTCTCATCGATATCCATCCCCATCATATCATCAGATCTACATATTTATCGATCTTTCTTTCTTATCAAATTCAGTTTACTTCTACTCTAGTCTGTTGGTCACAACAATTACAAATACATATTTTTAGCTCTGTATCTTAACTTCCTTGAAGATTTCGCTAGAATTCAAACACTTCAGACTCGAGTGAGTTTTATTGCCTTGAGTCATTTTGAAATGAATTCATGAACTTGAATCTTATCTGAAGGTGTTGACTGGGCTTAGTCGCGCTCTATCTATAACGTTGGCCATCATCCGAAAATATTTCAAGTATGTCTCTGAATAAATATGCTAGTGAAATGTTGTTTATACTTATATCTAATTTAAGCTGATGTAGAATCAGATTCCACTCTATGTCTGCAGAATAATCCCAGGATTAACTTGATTAGATAATTGATAAATCAGGATAGCAATTTGAAACCCTGATTCGGAAACTGAAGCATCATCTAATATTATAATACAAATACTGAGTGACAATAATTAAAAGAAAACACTTTTTCTTTAACTTCATAAACTTCAAAGTCAGAACTATATCAAAAGTCAACGAAGTGAGGTTTATATCAAATATATGCAGAGTACATAGAAATGTTTAATCAATGTCCAGAGTTGCTCACCTACACGCACATTCCGTTCTTTCAGCATATTTTGTGCCTTTCCGGTCTCGCTGTTAGCTATTGGCCAAGACTAAGACAATACCATTTATATATAAAGTTCCCCACTCCCCTGCCCAGTTGTGTAGTCTGCTCGATGACCCCAAAAGCTGTTTATTGACATGAATCGTCAATAATAAATGTTGTCTATAAATATGTTCAGCCTCTAAGCAATTGGCTGTGCTCGTTGCTGTCGGATGTCGTTGGCCTTGCTGCGTTCAATTGCCAGCCCTCTCGATCAGTCTAGCTAGCACCTCCCAGCCGTCTCTCCCCAGCTGAGCTCCTACGCATGCAAAAAAGAAAAAGTTTTTCCGCTTTTCCAGCGCCTATTGGCAGTGTACGTGCGGGCGTGCTATGATCTGGCAAATGCCCTAGCTAGATGAGTGCCAGGGAAATACGGTGCATAGACGATGCGTTGTTATGCCGAGTGTCAATTATAAGACAGAGGCGAGTGCAGAGGGGCCGGCGGGTGGACGGTGGCTAAAAAGTTGGCCTATTGCTTTGGGCGTAATTTATGCATGGACCATGCAAATATTTGCACAGCTCAACTGGCAAGCTGGCGAACTGGCGAACTGGCGAGCTGGCAAGACGGCATCAGGTAGAAGGGGTCTATCGAACGAACGAATCGATCGATCGATCGATGGTCGAAACGATCTATCGATGCCAGCGAGCCATCGATCAATTGCAAAGTCGAGGAGTCGAACCGTACCTAAATAAATGTCAAATAAATAAAATGAACAGGCAATAAAAAATCGAGTCTGCAGCAGGAGGAGGGGGCCGATGGCTGGGCAGGGGCAGGGGGAGCTGAGGATTGTTCGCGCTTTTGTCCACTTCAAATGGCGAGGTGTAAATGTGGGCACTTTAATGAAAACAATAAATCTTCATCACTTGCATAGCGAAGCGAAGCGAAATGCGGCCCAATGCAAAATGAATTGCAGCCAAGCGGGCGGACTCTGCTAGAGGCGTGGCAAGTGGCCAGTGTTGCCAGACTGGGCGACAGCTACAAAATGAGATAGGGATGAGGCGGGGAGCTGGACGTGGAACGTAGTTGCCTCGTCGTCAATTAATATTTTATTGAATACAAATGCATTTACAATTCAAACGAAACAATTTATGTCCTCCAGTTACACAAGACCCGTTACGTACCACAACGCCCCATCCGTCTACCCCCGTGAGCCGTCAGCACCTAACCCCTCTCGCTCATTTACTAACTGAATGGAAAATTGAAACGGAAGCGCGAAAATTTTTGATTAATTGAAATGAAAATAAACAAAAGTTAAAAGCAAACAAATCATGTGAGTTTCCGAGTCATGCTGGACTAGCAGATACCCTACAAATGGTATTGGATGAATAAATATGTTGAATGAGCTTGAATGAGAATTGAAAACGTCTTTTGATATGCATGTAAGTGAGAGAGAGAGAAAGGGGGGAGAGAGAGAGGCAAAAGAGATCAGGGCACACAATCAATGAACAATTGAGATATAATTGAAAATATAATAAATGTACTTAATCTCTTCATAGCTTAATATACCTGCTAGACTATGCCTATTACAGGGTATACAAATATGCGAGACGCTAAAGTTGAAATTATCACTCACACGTAATTGCCACAGAGTGGGTGTGTCCCAGGTCTCAGGTCTCAGGTCTCAGCTCGCTAGCTGGAGGGTAGACAGACGAGGGGACCGCCGATGGGGGCTGTGGGGGGAGGGCAGGTCTACGACTTGGGTGCCATCGCGTCGTCATTGGCGTCATTGGCACTGACAAATAACTGAGAGGAGCCTGTTGGCAGATCTGCGCAAGCTTGAGAAATGATCTGTCAGATGACAATTATGCAACCCATTTGCCACATGCCGCTAGCCGCCCTCTAGCGCCCGCTCCCTCGCCCCCCGCGTCCCCCTTTCGTCCGCTACCCGCTGTTGCGGCAATTGGCATTTTGAATTTACCCATTGCCAAATGTGTTGAGCGATAAATATTCGCCAAGTAGTACGCGTTAAATGCAATTTATCGATACATTTCGGTCGTTTATCAATCGGGGCAATCGCATTAGCATTTCACACTTTGCTATAGGAAAAATAAAATTGCTTCATATATATACATATATATATAAATAACGCCCATAAATTGAGCATTTACTTTGAGCAATTAAACAAATGAATTTATAGCTAACGATATGAGCTGTAAGTAGAGCTTAACAAGGGCATTTTGTGGAAAAATGAGAATGTTCTTGGAAGAACAGAAGAGAAACCCTTAAACAATCAGATGGACTAGATCGAAGTGGAGTCAAAGATCGAGCTATACTATGTAAGACTTGCCTACCAAAAAAGATAGTCCATTATTCCTTAAAGTTATATAGCTAATCTTAATTAGACATGAATGCAAGCGGTACAAAAAAAGGAAGTAAGCTAAAAGATCCTAAGATCCTTTCGATAGAAGCAAATTTCATTGGGCTAACCCAAATATATACATAGTTTCTTTATGCTTTTATCTAAGATCTAAATAGCTTCTCAACTATATAAACTCATCTATATACGAAAGAGTAAAGTTAACACAAAAAACTATTCACAAAATGGAAATCTGAAGACTCTTAGCCAGAGCAAAGGGAGCTTGAACGCGAGCTCACAGCAATGCAAAGTCAAAGTGTCTGGAGGAGGTGTGGAGGGGTGAGGCTGTGCCTTACGTGGGCTTTACGTGATTTAGCTAACTAATTTGTGGGTGTGGCTCCAGCAAAGACGCTGAGAGTCGCGAACAGCTTGAGATACTCTCTATAACTGGCCTCTCGCACTGACCCCAGCACGCGCCCAGTCATGTCGGCAATGGCGACAATTGACATTCACCGGCGCAATTAATCATCATCAGCGAACTGATTGACAAACGAATCACAAATAAATCAAAATTCAAAGCAACAACAACAACAACAACAACAACAACGAGAGCCTCAGGCAATGGCCACTCAATATGCAATTGCAGTTGCTCAGTGGAGCGGGGTAGAGGGGCAAAGCTAAAATCACTCTATGGAAAATACCCTAGAAAAATGTAGCTCAACGAAATATCACAGTTGAAATTTAAGGCAAAAAATATGAATAAATATAGCGTGATTTATAGTTGGGAATAAATATATATATGATACGTAAGATAGACTTATTCGTAGAGTTTTTGGGTTTAGAGAATTGCTTGAGATTTATTTAAAGTTTAATTGAGAGACTTGCTTAACTCTAAATTTTGTACTATAAAAAAGGCATTATCTAACTTAAATTTATGCAAACTCTAAATGCATACACCCTACTTGCTATATTGGATATAGGGTATATCTATTCAAGGCAGACAGCAGAAATCAGCAGCGCATAAATCAATCAATGGCAAAAACGGAAACCAAAAGCAGAATTTGAAGTCCACAGTTCGTTGCAGACTTTCTTTCTTATCTGCCTCGGTGTCTGTCTTTCTTCTCGCCCTGTTCCATGGAACGCAACATTTGTCGTAATCGGTAATCCTGCATTGGCGAGGCCAGGAGCAGGATAAACAGATGACGCGCGCGCAGTGCATATCACGGGGAAAAACCCCGCAACGTGTGTTTCCCTTGAAAATGCGCGATGTGCGAAACAATAACGCGTTATGATCCAGAAATGCAACAGATCGTCGCCCTCGGCCAACCAGACAGCGAACCATATGGGTTAAGCTACCCCGGAAATTCCCTTACAGGGTAAACAGGTAGTTGGTTAGGTTAGGCCAGGTCAAAGTTGAGATTGTGCTTGGGTTTTCGGCTTTCGGGTTTTGGTTTTCGGTCTCGGTTTCGGTTTCGGTTTCGATTTCGATTTCGGTTTTGCGCTCGCAACGCCCCGCCAAGAAGCCAATTTAAATAAGCAGCATAAACAAAGGACGACTGCATTTTATGACGCCGCCCATCATCAGGACATGAGCAGCAACGACCTGGACTACAGGTTGCATACGCTATCTGTGCTGTCTCACTCTCTGGGCTTTTCCCACGGTCCAGCGACAGAGCTCTTGCCGCTGTGTGTGTGTGCCCCGTTTTATGAGCCACTGCACCACAGAACACATCTGTTTTCTATGCATTGAGTTGTTGTGTTTATGATCCCGCTCCTATGGAATGGGAATTTACGTGTCTTCACGTGGATTTCGAGCTGACAGCATTTACCTGTGCGCAAAAACTACATCAACTCAGCCAACGAGAGCGTCATCTATCACACCAGATCAGAATGTGAAACATCAGAGTTACTTGATTGATATATAATCTATAGCTATTTGATTTCACACATCATATCGAACTGTTCTTAGCCTACAATATGACCAAGTACGGACAGAAGGGATGTATGCTATGACATTATAGTTAAATCAGCATATATTTATTTTCTTTAATATTATTTATAGCTAGAGTAGTAGCGCTTAGGGGCGCTGAGTTATATTCTCGTATATTCTCACTCAGCCCACTAAGCATCCTTAGTTTATCTAATATAGCTATATATAGCCATACAGAAGTAATTATTTACTGACTTCAGTTGTAATTCCCAACTGCTTTTGGCTTACATAAGCTACTGAAGTCAAAGCAAAGTGTAACCGGAAGATTTCTTGAAAGTACAAATCCCTTTCATTTTTTATGAGCTTGCTCTTCTGGTGGGTTCAATCTGGATCAATGTCAACAATACTACAAAAAATCATAAGGAATTAATTATAAGTCCCTCTAGATCTTGCTATAGTAATGCTAATCCACAAAACAGATAAAGTGGGCGAATGCCAAAACATCTCTCAATCTAAACTTGAGTCAATCTCTGCTCAATCTCAATTTTAATCTCTCTGCGACTTAAGTTACAGCTCTATTTCTGCTTAATACTAATCTATTACTTGATTCTCTTACTTAAAGTCACGCGCATTGCATCAATTGGAGTTTTGTGGGCAGTGCTTAAGACTCTTGATCCCTAGATCGTTATGTCATATCATTAGAATTGAAGTACACAGTTAATGATTGTTGTTCGCATTCATTCAAATTTCAAATCCATTTTAAAATTCCCATGGCCCATATTGTTTGCTTTTGCTGTCTAGCCACGAGTATATGGCTAAATCTTTTGTCTAGGCACTTGAAAGTGCTGCCCCAGCTGCCCGCTGTTTGTTCCACTCTATATAGCTATCTCATCCACTCTCTCTTTCGCTCTCTATCTGCGGCGCATATTTTGTTGACCGCACTTGTCACAGACTTGTTTTTTTTTTTTTTTTTTTTAAAGCTGCTGGCGCCGGCGCCGTCGAGGGTCGTCAATTTTTTGAGCGACATTTTGTGTCGCCTTTCAGCATATATGTATATATCTAGTATATAGTCGGTCTATATAGTATATCTAGCCATTATTCGACAAGCACACAAAAAGCTGATCGGCGCCAGACGCGCATAAAAAAAGCGCCAAAGGAAGGAAACATGCACAACAACAACAACAACAACAACAACAACAAATACTAAGGATAAGTGAGAGACGGGAAGAGAATGGGATCGGTCAGGGCCTGTTTATAGGGTAGGGGAGCATTGGCGCATTCCCAATTGTTTATTGTTGAAAATGAATTTTCGGTTGTTGGCTGCTGTTTTTAATGCCTTTTCCATTCCATTCAGTAACATTCTCTCTATCTATATAGTATCTGTGTTTGTGCGCTTTATTATTATTATTATTATTATTTTTTTTTTTTATGCGATTTGAGTGCCCAAATCTCGAACCATATCCAATTAATGCGCGTTGCGATTTGCGATTCGGTTTATCATTTTCGTTGAATCTTTATAACTTTATATGTGTATCTTTATCCCCGCTTTACGACTGCACATTAATAAATTATCTACCACTCACATAGGCCACCTTGGCCTCTCGCACCTACCGCCCGCTCGAGTCAATGCCATTAATGCGGCCATAAAGCAAATATTTTGTTTTGTCTCATTTCGTATGTGTGTGCACGTGTATGCGTGTGTGTGTGTGTGTGTGTGTGTGTGTGAGTGTGTTTGTCTTGTCTGGTTAATTCATTTAACGCCCACGTTCCACGCCCCTGGCTAGTGCCACGCCCAGCAGCAGCAGCAGCAGCCGCTGATTGCTAATTCCCATTGCCACCCTCTGCCTTCTATCTTCTACCTTTGTAGCCTCCCTTCAGCCCCCCTTCAGCCCCCCCCCCCCCCCCCCTCAGCCTTCGTCCAAGTCAGCTCATCCACTCGGGCATGATTCATTAAAGTCTAAAGAGCTAACTAATAGTCGAAAATTTCATTTAATTTGCGCGTTTCAATTCTTTTTGTGCTATTTTTTGCTGCTCTTGTTTACGCTTTTTATATACCCTGTAAACATGGCGCTAGGTTAGTATTAGACTGGATCTCTATTTTTAGCACGAGCTCTATGTTGTTGACACTACCTGACGTATCATCTCAAACTAAACTACTTGAATTCAGTAATTTTCTGAGTTAGTGTTAAGAAGCTTGGTTTAGTAGATTATAATTGGAAAAGGTTGTTCAGGTAGGAAAGCGTGCTTAGTTCTTGAGATATGATCAAATGAGCCAGAATACTTATAGAGAGCATATGCTTAGAGATGTATTTTAATATTTATATATGATATAGACTCCAACAATATTTATATATAATATAATTTAGCATTCTTTCCTTATCTTATGCAGTACTATATATTTACATATAATAATTAGGCAGGGTATATAACATAGCTATCCCTGCCTAACTATTATAACTCGGCAACTGGCAGAGTTGGAATTTTCAAATTTGATAAAAATAAAGCGAAAATTATTTTCGAATAAATAAAAATGCTATCGATTTATTAGCTAGCTATCTTTGCTGACCTAAGTTAAAGTCAAGAAAATTCTCAAGTAATAAAATAATAATAAAAAAAAAAAATATTTTGAATTCGAAAATCTTTTTGTTAGGCGACTTTTTTTTATAGACTTGTATGTAGCTTTATATATTTTATTTTTATTTTTATATTTGTGCAGGGCATTTTGCTAGTCGAGCACTTTTTCACAAAACATCTTTCTTCTACTCGCATTTTTTTTTGTTGGCTTTTTTCTTGTGTGTTTTTGTTTGCGGGCGCATTTTCAAAGCGCTCGACATTACTCGAATTTTGTACAGGCGGCAACAACAACAAAAACAATATGAAAATTGCTGGGAAAATAGTGAAAGAGAAAGAAAACTAAACTAGTGTGTGTGTGTGTGTGTGTGTGTGTGTGTGTGTGTGAGTGTATCGGTTGGTCGGTCTCTGGGCTTTTTGATTTCGCTAATCGTCTACAAAAGCCAACCCAGAGATGATCTAATTATTGACGCACGAATCCGCAATGGCTAAACAACAACAACAACAACAACAACAAAAGCAGCTACATAAAAAGGAAATTTTCGAAATAGAAAAAAAAAAACGATTTTTGAAAAGCCAACAAAGGCGGGATAGCAGGGCTGAGTTGATGGTGTGGGCGGGGGTGGGCAGGCAGCGGCAATGGCATTTAACATGGCAAATGAAATGAACGAAATCAGAAATCATTATCCAAGCCATTAGCTCTTTAACGGCTGTTGTTGTCGCTATGGCCATAAAAATCGCTAATGTGTGCGCCAAATCAAACACACGCTCTCCCTCCCGCTCTCTCTCTCTCCCTCTCTCCCTCTCTCTCTCTCTCTCTCCTCAAATTGTTTTAGCTGCAGCATGCAACAAAGTTCAAGTGTTTTGCGCGCGTTTAAAAACGCGTTCAACTCTTGAACTTGTTGTGGCTAACACACACACACACACATACAATAGTATTTGGCTAGAACTGTGATTTTCTTTGCGTTATCTTAAGTGCTCGAAATTAGTTCATGGCCAAAGCGACGGCCTCGACAGTTTTGTTTGTTTTTTTTTTCTTGTTCTTGTTCTTGTCTTCTGAGGTTTTTGCTCCGCGAAGATTTCTAATACCTAAGTAAACAATAAACGCAACTAAACTATGCAAACTAACTGGTTAAAAAATAAAAACAAAACTGAAAAGCAACTAAGAAAATGGAAAAAGTTTATTTCGAGCAATTAAGCTAGCATCTGATGCTGATAAACTAGAAGAAGATAAACTAACAAAGTCAAGTAAAACTTCCAATTCCAATGCGAGAGAGAGAGAACTTGGCAAATATTGTGTATTCGTAATCATTATAACTAAAAAAATGCCTTACTCTCATTTGACACATTTTATTTTGAGTAAATTTACTTTAAATATATTATATTATATGGAATATATATTTGATATGGACTGTCCAATTAAGAGCAATAGCAAAAGAAACTGATATAAAATTGAACTGATTTGAAATATTGAGTTGATTCTAGTTTTTTTTTTTAAAGCTACAACTATGCCATTTAATATAGAATAAAAGATCATTTCATAAGCAAACGCGACTTACTTGACAGTGTTATAAGCGAGTATATGTTAGCTATGATTAGCACTAGTTGCTTACTGAATTCTTGTTTCTAGTTTTGCTTAAGCACTGCTTACTATATTTTCTATAATTTATATTACTGCCTGGAAGTTGCATTAAGATGCTTCAATTTGTCAGCTTTTGACTTTTTTCAAGCTAAAAATATTTTATGCAGTATGTATTCGTCGAGCAGTGCCTGTGTGAGCTGTGTACGCACAACTTTGGTGGCATTGAGCATCTGGCTTGATGCAAGTGAAATCACACTGTGTGTGTGTGTGTGTGTGTGTGTGTGTGTGTATGTGTGTGTGTGTGTGTGTGTGTGTGTGTGTGAGAAGCGGAGCAGAGAGGCTGTGAGTGTACGTGTTTCAGATTAAGTTGTTGGCATTATCTGGCATAATGAACGTTTTCGATTATGATCATTAACATTATGAATTGTCATTATGATGAGGAAAAGGACTAACTATATATATATTTATATATATATATATATATATATATATATATATATATGTTTGTTTGTGTGCAAGGCAGCAGAGAGAAGCGACAGACAGCAGCGACAAGTGATAAGATCGAACTGAAGTCTGTCTGCCTTAATGCAACGTGGCTCAAGCCGCCAGCTAAATGTGTGTGAGTATATATATATACATATATATATATATATATATATATATATATATGTTGCTGGAGTCTCTGGTGGGATTGCTTGGCGTGCGTATCAAAATATAACCATAATAAAAATGCTCGTAATGATGCATCATAAATCGCGCCAAATGCCGACGGCGCGCGCGTTTTTAGTCGCCACCAAAAAAAAAAAAAAAAAAAAAAAAGGGGGCTAAGAGTAGAGCTGAACAGCGCTAAGCTCTGGCTATAAGCTGTGTCTAAAGGTGTGTTAAAAAGGGAGAGTGAGGGGCGACAGCAGACCTACCTGTGCAGCCATTTCTCATGCCGCATTTGTTGCAAGTTCTTGTTGTTGTTGTTGTTGTTGTTGCAAGCTGTTGCCTGTCAATTCAGCGTAAATTTCAACTATTAAATGCCAATTTATGGCGCGTAGCTTACAATTTTTTATTATCGTTTTTATAACACCTTCGAGAGTAGTATAGCCAATAGTCTGGGCTAAGATGCAGAGTTGGAGGCGGCTGCTTGGTGGCTGAGGGCGTGTCGCTTTGGCACTGGGCGGACACCGTTTAACCGAACTGAAGCCCTTCGAGCCATTGCC
Organism: Drosophila stalkeri; assembly: GCA_035047405.1. Classification (NCBI taxonomy): domain Eukaryota; kingdom Metazoa; phylum Arthropoda; class Insecta; order Diptera; family Drosophilidae; genus Drosophila; species Drosophila stalkeri. Next base: position 19,734,603 of record JAWNPR010000061.1, read on the forward strand.
ACAGACAGTCAGCATTTTACTGTCTCGCCCTGTGCGCCTCTAGACCAAGGCTCGTTTTTTTTTTGTTTTGTGGCGTGAGAAGAGATTGAAGGTAGGAATTTACAGATAAATCACACTAAATCATTTCAATGCTGCCCCCGGTGCAAGGCGCATGCTGCAATGCGAACTGCAACAGACAATCGTAGCAGACGTAGATACTCCAACAACAACAACAACAACAACAATAAACAAAAAAAAAAGTTCCGCACTGCGAATTTTTGAACGCCGGCGCGTACTAATCACTCGCATTGTTACACGATCACGAAGCGACTGTAGAGCGGCGAAGTGAGAGAAGAGAGAAACAGAAACAGAGACAGAGAGCGAGTGAGGGAAGAGTGAGAGAGAGAGAGAGATGGGGCAACATTTGCCTTGACTCTCGGCTGCAGACAAGCTGGAGTCCAGCTGCGAGTCAATTGCAAGTTGAAAGCTATATACCCTGTAGCAATTATAGAATGGGATATACTTAGGTGCTGCTAATTATGATACAATTTTAATTACTTACAGCGTATCTTTTAGTCAAACCACGTTTACTGTGCCAGAGCTAACTACTAGCTACTACTGACTACTATCTCTCTATACCCTACAGGGTATCTATACGTCACGATTAGTATTGTTTTTTAAATCTCTCGCTTGTATCTATTTCGTCTGGCTATTAGCTAATTCAAATCAATTTCGATTGTCTATAAAGTAGCTATAGGGTATCTAATAGTCGAGCAATAGAGTTTAGCTAACTCTCATTGCATTGTAACTGTATGAAACTAGATTTGACTTTAATGCTAATACTGGGTATTCAAGTAACTATCTGTTAGCCAAAAGATCTACAGGGTATTTATTAGTTTATAACATAAAAACCATTTCCCAATTGATACTAACCTAAGTCTCTCAACTTGATTTAAAGGGAATCGAGGAAACTCCCTTTCGACTCTGTACACATCTACGGGGTATTTCTTCGTCTAGCCATTTTTCAATAATGTGTGCAGTTAGCCTTGCCCAAGTAAGTCCCTTGACTTTGCATAGCAACTCTGACTCTGACAGCCGACACTCGACTTCAGCTCAATTGCCTTTCAGAGCCCAATTGGCACTAGATGCCTCAGGCCCCATCCTGCACCCCCCCCCCCCCTGGCTTTCTAAATTGTCAATTAGAGAAATGAGAATTGCAAGTGGAAGCCACAACTGAATGCACTTCATCGACTGCTACGACTCCAATTGCACTAATAGAGTACTTAAGCAACTGTTAAAGAAGTCCAGCTCTTCGCTCCCAAGGGAGGAATACATGCGAGGGGTAACATGCTCAACATTTGGACAGCGCCCCAAAGTGGAGCCAGGCCAGTAGGGAGTCAGCCACCGCCCAGCAGCTGTCCAATTGTCCGGCCCCAACAACTGCCAGCAATGACAAGGCACAAAGCTCAGCTCTTGGACTGTGTGACGCCCTCGATCACTTCGACCCCCTCGATGCCTAGTTATCCACTCAGTTTCACAGACAACATGGCATACATGTTGGACAGTCACTGGGCCTAGGAGGAGGAGGAGGAGGCCCTGGCTGCAGGAGGTGAGCTGCGGAGTGGCAAGTGAGGAAGCGCAGCAGCTAGAGGTAGTCAGTATTAAAATTCCAACAATTAGGGAACATTTCACATGCCTTTCTAATAGCCAACAACGGGCATGCTGCCCGCTGCTAACGAGCAAGGGGAGGGCTGGCCATCGAGTTGGGGCTGGGCAAGTGCTGAGGGGTGACTGAATGAATTGTGCAAGCCATGCAACGAGCTGATTGTTCAGCGCTGATGCTCAAGCCGAGGCAGCAGCTCGTCAAGCGGCTTTGTTCCTGTTGCTATACCCTGTAAATCAAGGCTGCCGCCAAAGAGGTAGCTACTTTGAGGAGTAGACTTGACATGAGGAGAAACAGCACTAGACGCTGATGGAGAGAGAGAGTGGGAAAGTTTTCTTGTAATCTGAATATAGGGCATCTTTTAGCTGAGCACAGTTCGTTTAGTCGCTGCCGTTGGTCAGACGCAAAATTCTCACATGCCATGAAAGAAGGCGGAGCAGGAGGTGTAGAGGCCGCTGCCACATAGCCAACTCCAACAGCAACAAAACACTCCCAGCCGCATCTTCAGTCTTGGCCCCAGAGAGCAACAACATGTTGGCATGTCAATAATCTTGTACTGAAGCTGAGTCGAAGCCGAGCCAAGCCATCTCGGAACGAGTCGAGTTGAGTTGAGTTGAAGACGCTGCCCAGCCTCATGGTGGGAGTTGCTGCAAAAGCAAAAGTGCGCAAAAAAAAAAAAAATGGGAAACAAGTTGCAGCAACAGCAGCAGCAACAGTTGCTCAGCCTGAGAAATTCCCACACACACACACACACACACACACACACAGAGAGAGAGAGATATTGCGTTGTAGGTGTGTGAAAGATGAAGGGAAGAAAAATCACTGGACAAATGAATTGTACGAGCTGAAAAGTACGTGACTTTTCATTTCCGTTGCCGTTGCGGGAACTTTCTAAGAAAATCGAAAAATAAAAACAAAGCATAAAAAAAAAATTCAACAAAATGTGAAATCGAAAAATTCAAAAATTTTGCCATCATATTCATCAATGCACGCACAACAAAAAGCCTATCACACACACACACACACACACACACACACATTCGTTCGTTCACACCCACACGTTGAACGTGCCAAACACAAATTGTGAAAATATGCGAGAGGAAAATATCTCCACTTCACAGTCAACTCGCAGGCAAACGTGAGACACGATTCGTTGGCCAAAAAGAAAAGATGAGACGAAAACTGTGTCCCGCACACGTGCGCGCTTCCATTGACAAAGTGCAGCGAAATAAATTATAATTAGATAGATATAGTACAGCGCATCTATAGCACATAGCCCACATCGCTTCTCTATATATAGCCATCTGATCTAATTGCAAATCGTGCGCGTACTTTGTATGCAACAACTGCGCTCGCCAGCTGGAAGCGAAACTCACTCTAAGGCACAAATCACAAATTCAAGAGTGAAGAGTCACGTCAAGGGGGAACTACTCTCAGAGAATATTATAATACAGCTGAGCTAAAGCTGGCAATATATAGATCTAACTCAGGTATGCCGAGAAATGGGTATATCTCGCGTATGTCTAGATGGATAGTTTCATTGGAGTCGTATATTTCTCTATCTTTTGACATTTGAATTTGACTTTGAATGTAAAGTCTTATAATATATATACTCTTATACTTGAGATATTTGCATTAAACTTAACTCATATAACAACATGTTCCATTAGAATGGGATCTGTTACACTGAAAGCCAGCTTGTAGAGAACATGAATGATTGCAGAGAAAAGCTAAAGTCTGGAGCAAATGTAGATTAGAAATTTTAATGTTCTTATTCGATTTTATTATACCAAAGAATAAGAATTTCTCTAGCACTAAAAGACTCTATAGTCTAGGCAAAACAATCCAGAATGTTTTCAGTGATTTCTCTATATATATTTTAAAATATTGTCATACATCAAGATAGTAATAGATAAACACATTCAAATAGATTGACCTTGATTTTGCTAATAATACCGTTAAATATAGAACGATCTATATCAATGATCGATAACTGTCACTTGTTCGTGCTTTCAATATTTCTCAGTTAAGACTCACAAAGATTTCCTCAATTCAATATTCCTTTTGTCACACCAGATGACTCACATCAGTCAATAGGGCTGTTCTACAAAGACAATCTAACTGAATGATCATAGTTCTTGTTTTCACATTAACTTTTATGTAGTTGAAATAAAACTAGCTTTAAAAGCGAAAAATAGATTATCATAATATAATTCAATCTCAACAAGAATCTCCATCACACACAGTTATGCCCATGTCTCACAAGTGATCTATGCCAGCTGGCACGATCAGATAGCCATAAAAATAATAATAATAATAAGAAGAGAAAAAAACAAAGACTCCACAGTCTAAATGTAAGAAATTGTTAAATCAAATGTTTGTTGTTTTCTCTCGCTCTGTTGTCACTTCTTTCGATTTAGAAACGACAACGCATTGCTTTTATAGTTGAGCAAAACTTTATCTAACGATCTATTAGCAGGTTCCACGCATTCTTCCAACTAAAACCCAACAACAATTGCCCATGGAAGCCAACAGCTGAGCAAATTGACAAAGTCAAGGGAATATCGTTGAGCTAATAAAAAGAAAACAAAACAACAAAATCGCAACAATCAAATGGTGAAAGAAGAAGCAGAAACACAGATCGTAAAAAGTCTTACAGCAGGTGCCCCATAAAAAAAATACCAAAAAAAAAAAAAAGAAGCTCTGTGCAAATATTGCGCATACGCTCCGTGTCGCTGTGGGACAAATATTGCGCATACGCCTTATTGGCCAAAAGCGATCGATGGAAAACTGTCTATACAAATATAAGTATATATATATATATATATATATAGATATTTGTATAGTTGTGCACCTGCAATATCTATTGTCCCCTCTTCATATATCTATGTGGATATACATATATTAGGTGACCAAATAAATAAATAAATAAATAATTGCCCAACAATTTTTGTGTGCTGTCTGCAAAAATTGTGATTGCGATCAATGATCAGTCGAGCGATGCTGCTCTATTATGAGTCTGCGTAAGTGTATGTGTGTGTGTGTGTGAGTGCCCTATGCCAGCGATAGATAGATACTTGCGTATCGCTAGATAGACGTACTACCAGCCGCTGTAAATACACTCGCCGAAAATGTCTAGAAGGTTTTTTTTTTTTTTGCTAAAAATACATATCAAAGATAGTGATCAAAGCATTGCAAATGAAACGTTTCAAAATGCGAAACACTTTAAATAGACTATTATTTAATACTGCAACTTGTGTTAATATATTAGATATATAAATGTGGAACAGTGGAATGTGAAACAAGGGCATGTTCAGCAATGGCATACATTGAGCATAAGAATGTGGAATGTGATTATGTGGAATCTTTCCATATATGTAATATTTTAATGTGAAATATTGGAATATGAAACATTGCAAAAGGGGCTAGATTGATATATAAAAGTTTGCTATGGGAAACATTTATGAATGGAACATAGGTAGGGCACATTAGAATGTAAAAGACTGGCATATAAAATATTCAAAATGCGAAACATTTGAAAACGGAACAATGGAATGTGGTCCATTGGGAAAGTGAACTCTGGCATGTGAAACATTAGAATGTGAAATACAATGAAAGAAATAAACATGAATCTTTTCTAACTAAAATACTATTTGGTATGCTCCACTTGACATAGGAACAAAGGAATTGTAGAACATTTAAATGCGAAATAGAGCCGTTTGGATCCATAATGAATTCTATTTGCTAAACACGTAAATCACAGTTATCAGTTGACTTGATTTCTGTTCAGTTCAAAAAGTTTCCACTGTTCCATATCCATCCATCATTAGGCACCTGCACCTGTCATAGGAACAATGGAATCGTAGAACATTTAAATGCGAAACATTTCCATTTGTTAAATACGTAAATCGCATTATCAGTTGGCTTAATTTCAGTTCAGTTTCCACTGTTCCATATCTATACATTCCTTATCTAATGAGGCACCTGCTCTTTTCTCTAAGTGTATGGCCCACTATTGTCTTAATTATGTGCTGTTGTCTCTGCTGCTGTTGCTGCTGTTGGTTCGGCCTCTGCTACGGTTAGGCAAGGCGTGACTATCTAACGCCAGACAGTCATAGCAGCAGCCGCTTGGCTTACTCATCGTCTCATCAGCTAACCCAGCCCTGCCCCCTACCCGGGACCCCAATCCCCCTATGCCCTGCCCTGCCCTGCCTCGCCTCGTCCGTCACTCAGTCGGATCCCAGTGCTGAAGTGCCCAAATTGTTGGCTATCTTTTTTTTTTTTTCTTTTTGCTTTTTGCGCGTTCCGCTCTCGTTGTCGTTGCCGTTGCCGTTGCCGTTGCCGTTGCCGTTGCCGCCGCCGTCTCTGCCGCTGTCTTTGCCTTTAGCATCTGTCATTGCGCCTGCCTTCGCCTTCGCCCCTGCCATGAATCTCCCGCTCTCCCGCTCTCTGAGATGACCATCGGCATCGGCATCGGCATCGGCATCTATGGTCGTCGTCACCGTCGGTCGCCACTTGTTTATTTCTAAGTATTTGGCGCTCTCGCAAGATCACGCGCCGCACCGATCGCTGATAAAATTTGCTTGCTTTTTTTTTTTTTTTTTTTAATGTGGGGGCGGGGGGTGTGCCGCAGGGAGCCAACAGCAGGGGAGCTGCAGGGCTTGGGGGTGTGGCTGCTGCCTCTAATCTGTGAGTGTTCTAATTTAGAGATGGGCGCATAGACACGAATTTTGTAGACTATGAATTCACAGATCTTACGAATCAAATAAAAAAAAATAAAAAACTTGAATGCATCTGTGAAATACGTATGGGAGAAATCTAGATCTCAGGATTGGAAATGAGAAGAGCAACTATAAAATAACTAAGTTAATTGGCCGAAATTTATATGAGAAAGTTAACTTTCTGAATTCGTGATTGATCGATAGATTAAATATAGTTAAGCTATCTGAGATTTGCATGGAAGTGGAATAGAATGCATAAAATTGATTGAAAATTCAAGAAATTTTATGGTCTATAAAAATTGAAATATATTTGCAAAAATTGATGTAAAAATTCAATTTATATATATGTATGTTTATATATATAGTAAAATGTTTAGCTCTACATATAGGTATATAAAACTAAAAATGCAAAATACTTTCAATATTTCATATTATATATCGTAAGGGGTGCATGAACTTTAATTTCAGAATTCCGAGCGAAAGAGAGAGATAGAGAGAAAGAGAGCGAGCGAGTGAGATAGAGGGGGTTATACGAATTCCTAATTTCTGATCATATATATACACTTATATACTATATAAGCCCCTGCTCATTTATTGACTCGTAATTATGTCCATTCGCATATCGTCTGGCATTGTTTGGACTGGAATAACTAATTGGCTTTTGGGCGGGGGCTGGATCATGCGCTCGCTCATGTCGGACGTTGATTTATATCCGAACTCGGGATCTCTATGGCCCAGCTTCGACTGGTCACATGGCCGCGGAACATTTGTGGTGCGGCATGGAACATTGCACTGTTTATGGTATTTTGGCAAATGCACGTGCCATACGACTATTTATGATCGCGTGTTGTTTGTTTGCTTTGGCAGCGCTACGGGAACACTTTTCTAATCAACGACAGCTAACCTGCTAATTGACGCCACAATCTAGAATAGATCCAACTCGTACCCAAGTCCAAGCCCAGAAGCCGAAGCAGCTCGAAGCAATCTGATTCGACGCTAAGTGAGAGGCAAACAATGCGAAAAACGAAATGGCAAACAATTTGCGTGTATTTTGCTATCACCCACAATGTTGAAGACCTCTATGGAATTTGGAACAGTTTGGCAAATGGAACAGAGAATTTGCGACAAGTGCGAGAGTAGTTATGAAAGAGCACATGGCAAGACAATGCTGATGGCAAGAGTAATTCAGTTCCAAGTGGAACATGTGGAATGTGGAACAGCCCTACGAACTATTCCAGTGTAACAACGGTAATGAAATGGAATGGATACACTATAAAATGTGAAACGTAGCAGTAAAAATCAGAGTTTATAGCTAACTTGATGGTGAAAGACCTAAAAGATATAGCTGAGATCAAGCGAATGCCTAGACAACTACGTAATGCTTGCCCGTTCCAATTTCAGTTGTCGCTATAGCTATCTACCCAAGTGTAGACGTTGAATCGTGACAGAATATGAGTTGAAAGGGAAACCAGATTGTAGGCACATGCACAGGTACATACATACATATACACAGGTATTTAGCTAAGGTAAATACTTTCGTGTAAGTGGTTGGGCATGTCTCGGTTCTCGGTTCTCAATTCTAGGTTCTCGGTTCTCGGGTCTGGGCGGCAGCTCGAGACATTCCATGGGAATGTGTTCCACAAAGCGAATGCGCCTATTTTTAAATACCTCAAAATGCATGCACAGACGGTAAAGATATATATATATCTAGTATCTATATATATACCTAGTATATATAGCAGTAGTTGCTGAATCTAAATCGAAATTTGGCCCGTGACGATGATGGATCATTGCGTTGGCATTTGCTCCAGCTTAACGAATGACGTCAGCAGCTGCATAGGAACGACGGAATGCGGCCAAAGATCATGCGTTCTGCATTGCCTCTATGTGTAATCGTAATACCATCCAAAAATTCCGCTAAACCAAAAATATCAAAACAGAAAAACGAAAATATACTATGTGAAACAAAAATAATGTAATGTAAATTTTGTGCAAAAATAAAAACATATTTTTGCATTTACGCACAGTTGCACTGATAAACAAATCATATGCCTGACTATGGAATAGCCTGTAAAATATTTTAATGGTAAGCCTGTGGCTATGGAAGACGCTGTGGAATATCTAATGTTCACTGAACTAGTTCAGCAGTTTTTCTTTTTTAATGTGCAATAGAACTTATCTGAAATATATGAAATGGTTAAATAATAAAAAAATAATTAATTCTCATAAGAAAGTTTGTTTTTTAATTAATTTATTTTATTTTTTTAATTATATAAATGAAGTATCTTTGGACTTACACTCAAATAGTTTCATATTTTTCAACAGGGTATTCATCATGGCCGTCATCATTTACTCTCTTGCAATAATACTTCGCATATTGCGCATACGCCGCGTGTGCCAATGCGCGGCTGGCTGTCGTAGGTTAGTTCCGCCGACAGCTCAGCTCCAAAAGTCGAATAGCCAAACACACATACATAGACACACACATATACATGGTATATGTGTGTGTGTAGGTGTGTGCGTATGCTGGATAGTGGCGTACGCTTCAACAGGCAGCAGCAAACAGCGAGTGAAAAAAAAAAACACAAAGACAAAAAAAAAAGAAGAAATCAATGTGAAGACTATGGCCAGGGGGAGCTGGCTGGGTGGGTGGGTGTGTGAATGCTGATTGCTGGGCGGGGCAGGCGCGCATTAGGTTAATAGATAGTGACTGGCAAAAGACAAAACAAACAATATAAAATACACGTTATAGCAGCAACAAGAACAACGACAACAATAACAACAACAGCAGCAGCAGCAGCAAGAGAAATGAAATTAAAATCCACAATAAGCCAAAAAGCAACAACAACTAATCCAGCAAGCAGCGAAGCGCGCGCGTCGTCGTGCATGTTGACAAAACACAAAAAAAAAAGAACAAAAGCTACTAAAAAGCTGAAAAAAGGAAAAAAAATTAAAAACAACAAAAAGCTCAACAAATTAAGAACGTCAACGTCGACAGCGACAGCGACAGCGACGCGTCGTGTAGTCAGCGTCAGTGTCAAGCAGAGCGCAGCTGTCGGTCGTTGTCTATTTGCCTACAGTTATATGCCTGTGTGTTTTTGTGTGTGTGTGTATGCGAGCGTTTGTCACATGTGAGAGAGCCGTCAACGCAAAAGAGAGGCGCGAGGCAACGGCATCTATTCTATGCTGCTGCTACTGCTGCTGCTGCTGCTGCTGCCGGCGCGCGTCAGCGTCAATCGAACTTCAGTTTGTCCAAGATCGCGTCGACCGAACGAACGACGCTAGCAAAGACGCGCGCGACAACAACAATAACAACGACGACAACGACGAAAAAAATTCGCAGCGAATTCGAATGATAGAAAAAAAGAATAACAAAATCAAAAACCTTACGAAAGCCGAACATAGCCGAGTCCGAGTGCAGCCGAAATTGAGAAATAAACGCGAACTGTTAAAAGTTAACGGTTAAACACGAGCGTCGTCCTGCACCAACAGCAGCAGCAGCAACAACAACAAGCAGCGGCTTTAGCAAAAACAAAACGCGCATTTCTCAATTCTTGTAGGTGACAAAAACAAAAAAGTGTTGAAGCATGCGTACGCCTGTGTGGGTGTGTGTGAATGTGTGTAGTGAGTAGCCACACACTCGCACACTCACACATTTGAATGAATTTATATAGCTGCACTGCTCGCACTTGCCATTGCATTCAAGAGACAATCGAGACTAAATGAAATTGGACATTGATAAATGTTGAACGATATCAAATATAGCATATTTATATTCACAATATACGCGATACGATATATCACATACATACATACATGTATGATCTATGAGATATTTATATGATATATGACGTCTGATTGATGGCTGGGCCAATCAATTTAGATGTATATAAATGCCTCATAAGAAACTAAACAAAGTGCACTTTAAAGCAAGAAATGAGCGTCGAAGTGAAAGAGTCGACGTGCAAATACCCCATAATTGTGTAAGCTATCAGTTAGTTAAGTTGAGATAGCTCTTATATGACAGTTCGAAAAGTTAATCAATCTCTCCGATTAAGATTATATATTTGTTATGAATGAAAGAGAGGTAGACAGTAAAAGTCAACTAGAATATGACTTTATAGCCCTACCTTCTACTCTCTGTCACATATCTTAGCTCAATGCCAAACACCTCTAACTTTAGACACCTTATCTGGCTAGGGTATTTTTATAGTCGCAATTAAAAGCATGTGGAATGAATTGGAGACCTATTCAAAATTCACATAAATCCAAAGTGAATTTGTTTGCAAAATGAGCTAAATATGAAGTGCAATATTACTCAGTCGCATTCTTAACTAATTTCCCACTGATCGAGTGATCGACTGATCATGTCATTAGCTCGTGGAATGCAGAACATACGGCGCAAGTTCGCCCAGCCCCGCCCCGCCCATTTCGCAACGCCAAAACCTAGACACCTTTGGCCAAGACACACACCCACAAAAAGCTGGCAATTACCTGACAATGAAGTTGGATTTTATTACTATCATTTAGAGACTGTGTGAAGGCGACCCAAAAAAAAAAAAAAAATTGAGAAAAAAGCGAAAACAAATCAGAAATCAATCGATCGGCCGTTTGGGTTGGGGCACTCAGTAAATGCCATGCTAAAAAAAATACTAGATGTAAAAAAAAAAAAAAAAAAACAATTTTACAATTTACAATTCAATGGCTGCTCGATCGGTTGGGAATCGGATCGTATCGCATCGCACCACATCGCATTGCTTCAGCAATTGGTGTGACTTTCAGCATTGGCGATTGCACTGCAACAGCAAGGCGTGGCAGTGGGTGGAGAGGGTCAAAAAGGGAGAAGAGAGAGACAGAGCTTACTGGATGCTGGGTGCTGCCATTAAATAAGCACATAAATTGCGGGTGCTGATGACGCACCGAGCGGTATTTTTTGTTTTTTTTTTTTTTTCAATCAGACACATTCTTTGGGCATTTCGCTTTTGTTGGTGTAATTTTCTACATATTATGAGCATTTGAGTTGCGATCAAGTCTTTGACCCTGTTCAAGGATGTAGAGAGAGAGATATACAGAAAGAGAGAGTTAGAGAGATAGACGGTGAGTGTAAGTGAGAGAGAGGGAGAGAGAGAACGATAGAGAGTGATAGATTGGGAGAGAGAGGAGAAGAGAGTGAGAGATTCTGAGATATAGAGGAAGAGGTGTAGCGAGAGAGATGCAGAGTATTAGAGATTGAGAGAGATAGAGGGAGAGGTGAAGAGAGAGAGAGAGAGAGAGAGGAAGAGGGAGAAATATAGAAATAGAGATAGAGAAAGAGAGAGGGAGATAGAGATAGAGATTGAGATTGAGTGATAGAGTGACAGAGAGACAGAGATAGAGATCTGATAGATCTCTCAGAGAGGGATAGTGAGAAAGAGCTTATTGAAAGGCAAAGAGAGTTAGAGAGATGAAATTAAAGAGTGTGAGTGAATGAGAGATAAGATAGAGGGAACTAATGAAAGCAATGGAGAGAAAGGGGAAAAGAAATTGAGAAATAGGCGATTGGTGTACCACCAAACTAGATTGAGATATTGAAAAAATGATAGAGAGAGAGAAAGTCTTGGATGTTCTATATAGATTAATAAAATTGAATATACCAACTGGCATATAAAGATCTCTTCTCTTAATTGCAAACTAATGAAAATGTAATTACTATATAGTAGTAGTCAAGGAAATAAACCTAATATACATATTCTGTTTAGTTGATGATAGAAATATATATACTTGATCTGATAAAATAAATGACATTTCCCACATGCAAAATAAAAAGGAGTAACCAAAAAGAAAAGTCAAAGCAAAAATTATAGAAAGAAATAGATAAAAAGAAAGATAGATAGAGTGAGAGATTGAGAGAGAGAGAGAGAGAGAGAGAGAGAGAGAGAGAGAGGTAACTATATTAATGACTATTACAAATGGCAGCTGCACGAATTGTTCGCTTTGCACTCGACACCAATCGATATATGAACACGCAGGCGATCGATCATGCGAGTGATCGATCAATTGATCGATCTATTGCAATGCGAATCACTCAACAGGTTAACAGTTCTCCATTGCTTTACCGACTCTTGTCAGCCAGTTGTCAACTGACAATTGCCAATTGCCAGTTGCCAGCTGCCAGTTGCTCGCTGAGCTGTATAAATATTCATATTCATACTTACATAGATACGAGTCAGAATTAAGCTCTCCCAACTCTATAATTGCTGGAATGTAAAAAAAAAAAAAAACATGACGTATGACTTACTTGACTGAAATTTAGGAAAGATAAGTGAACTGAATATATATGCTAGATAGAGAGAGAGAGAGAGAGAGAGGATAGTTAGACCGGGCAGAAGGTAGGATAAGAGAGAGAGGGAAATCTTTGAGATGGGGCAGAATAGAGATAGTGGCAGAGAGAAAGAGACAGAGCAAGGTAGATGGAGGACCTAAAGTACAGACGCACAGGCGTGAAAGAGAGCCAACTAACTCAGAGGAGAGAGAGAGAGGATATTTAGACCGGGCAGAAGGTAGGATAAGAGAGAGAGGGAAATCTTTGAGATGGGGCAGAATAGAGGTAGTGGCAGAGAGAAAGAGACAGAGCAAGGTAGATGGAGGACCTAAAGTACAGACGCACAGGCGTGAAAGAGAGCCAACTAAGTCAGAGGAGAGAGAGAGAGAGAGAGAGAGAGAGAGTGGAAGAGAGAACTAAAGAGCTTCACATTCAAAAATAATGTTATAATGAATAAGGCGTGAAATTAATTTTGAAGACGTTTTATACCTATGGCAAGCTTCTGCAATTTTATTTACTCTCCAAAATTTGCTCTTCAAAGCTCCCCATAGAGCAATAGACAATGAGCCAATAAACGAAGCAAACACATTGCCTATATATCCATTAGTAACTTTCGCTAGTCGATTATTCCCTTGATGGACATTGCCTTCAGCTTGTTAATAAAACAAAACGCAGTGAATAATAAACAATAAACAAAATGCGATAAACGATGAGCGATTTCTCATATGTTTTCAATATGAAAATACAACAAAAATATCTGATGTTTCTGCAGTGCAGTGGCTTTTGCCCATTTGCCATTTAAATCATTCACAATTTTTTTTTTGTGATTTGTGATTTACTTTGATTGGCATCTAATTTATGATTGACAGTTACAAACGTTGCGACCAACCAATAGAGCGACCGGCCGACCAAACGACCAAACGCTCCATCAGCGATCAAAGAGAACAGCAACAACAACAACAACAGCATTTGAGCCTACCGCAAATGCGGATACAGATACACTGAAAGTGACAGATACGGATACATAGAGTGATAGATACAAATACAATTTGAGATACAAGTATTATAGATAGATACATAGAGAGATAGATACAAACACAATTTGAGATACAAGTATTGTAGATGGAGGGGGAGGAGAAGCATATGGCTACATATATGTACATAGATGGGAATACGGATACACAAAGAGGTACGAACATAGATACACATGCAGTTACAGTTATCAAATACATATGTACATACATAGATGCCTGAATACATATGTAGATAAATAGATACATATGTATAGATATATATATATACAGAAGCAGTTGTATATAAAGACAGATGTATATAGATACAGCTACAAGTAATTACAGCTATATAGATACAATATAAATATATAGCTCGAAATACCATTATATGGATAATTATCAATCATTGATAAAGATGTATAAAATAAGAACAGATATTATGGTAGATAAATATATTTTGGGACAGAGTCAAAAGTAGATGAAGAATTAAAGCGTTCTGTCCCTCTCTCTCTCTCTTTCTATCTATCTCTCCCTCTCTGTATCTATCTATCTATCTCTCTTCTTCTTCTCTCTGTTTTTTGTCTGTCTGGTACTGACAGAAAGAGTGAGAGTGACTTAGAGAAAAAGAGTGAGATAGAGATTGAGATTTGCAGCTTAATTTACTCAGCTTGTTTCTCTATTTTGATAGCTGCGGTCGCCCTCGTCTGACAGCATTGTCAAAAAAAAATTAAAAAAAAAAAATAAAATAAAATAAAAAATAAATAAAAAGCGAAACACACGCTGCCAGCTACCGTTCCGAATGGTTAGCTGCAACCGCCGCCCCAACCTCAAACCCAGCTTCAGAGCCAGTCGCCGCCCCAGTCACAGCCTCCAGCCGTGAGCTGCAGTCCCACCTCAAGCCGATCATCAAAGTTGATTTCTCGGATTACGCGTCGTATGCGCAATAGCAGAACGTGTGCAGTGCAGCTCTTCGCTGTTGGCAGAGCAAATCCATTGCTCTAGTCGCTTATCAGTTGGGGCCCCATTACATGAGCCCATCAACCCCCCATATAGCGATGATATAATAACCGATCGTACGATCGTACGTAACGATACGATACGATACGATTGATCGCACTGGGCGCTACCGTTGCGAATTCAGTGTAAACCCATTAAAGTCTTAACGTGGACTAGTCGCAAAGCCATAAACAATCGAAACCAACGCCACAAACAATTGCCCGATAAGCAATGCATTCATCTATATACGATATATATATATATGTATATATATTTATGGCGTTGCTATATAACTGCATAACAATCAACGAATATTTATCGTTAAATTCGCAAATGTTCGTAGAACTCACTTGGGCAATAGTTGACATTTATTAGCGGAAACGAATCGAATGGGCATCCTCTACTCTAATAACAAGCTAGTATTTATATTGCTTAACAGTTCTTCAAATTCGATAACTATTTTAGAGATTGTAAAATTTAATGGACGAATATTTTTCTAATAGTATAACGAATTTTTGGCATTATTTAGAATAACACGAATGTCAAATTTTTACATGAACTTAACAAACAGGCAATAGGAAAGAGAAAGATACAAAGAGAGAGAGAGAGAGAGAGAGAGAGAGATAGAGAGAGATGGAGAAAGAGCTGTGAGCTTGCTTTTCATGCAAGTCATGTCTGGAAAAGCTGCCAATTGATATTGATGATGCGATTAATTAACTCTTAGCTAGAAATGTGAAAGAGACACAGAGAGATTGATAAAGAGAAAGAGGGAGAGGGACAGTGAGATGCAGAGACTGAGATGGGGATAGTGCGTGATAAAAAATGTATTCAAGCAATGACTAAAGCACAAGATTAATCATTCAACCAGTTCTAAGCACACGAAACGCTTTCGCTCTTGAAAGAAAAATTAAAGAAAAATTCTTGTTTGACTTTTCCTTAGATTTTCTTCTTTATTTTTTTGTGAACTGCTCGTCCATGAGGTGTAGAACAAAACGAGCATATTGGTTTGTTACAAAACTCTTAAAAATAATGAAAATCTATAATATATATTCCTTCTCGTGTAAAGTTGCCTGATAAACTTGTAAGACTTAAGTGTATTGGCAAATGGGTTACAGAATTATGTTAACTAGGATCGTTAAGCAGCTCTAGATTGTCAAGTGTTACTCTATAGGGAGATCCAAGTTTGAAATGACATGAGATGAGTATATGATTATAGATTTGGTTTTCTGCTTAAACCTTGAGCGAGTATTATGTAGTCGACTGTGCCCTGCTGCAATGATGTTACTTGTCTTGTCTTGTCTTGTTGTTGTTGTCATTTCGATGTTTGTCTCGGGGGCTGGCGACAAATCCCTTTATGGCCGTCGATATATCATTTTAAAGCTGATTTTTTGTTGTGTCTTGTAGTTTATTTAACTGTTGGATATTTTGGATGTTCGACTGAGGGACGAGAGGGCGGTTGGTGTGGGGATGGGGCACGTGTGAGCGCAATTAAAACAAAATGTTCGCAAATATATTAAGTATTAGTAATAAATAATGGAAAATATTTGCGCGTATTTCGAAAGAAAATATGCAAAAGCTGATGAGTGACGAGCAGGCACTGAGATAGAGACAGAGATAGAGGGTGTTTAACGTTGGGGTAAGGGGACAGAGAGACGGGGAGGCGCTGGTGGCATTTACTTTGTTTTTGATTCCTCAATTCCCATGTCAATTTCATTATCAACAACAACAAATTTATTCTCGCCTGTAGCGCCAGGCGTTGGGCCATAAAATCGCGCGATATCGTTAACAATCATTTCTGTCACTCTTAAAGCAAAAATAAAACAAATTAAAATAGTTGAAGCACTAATAAAAATACAGAAAAAATAAACCCACAAAATGTTGACAACTAAATAAATAAATAAACAAAAATAAAAATAAAAAAAAAAAAAAAAAACAGAAAAAACTCGAACGGAATGCAGAGTAAAATTATGAAATAATATGCACGAAAATAGGCAGATGGCAACAGCTAGACAAAGTCTACATACATATACCCTAACTATTTCTGTTCCAATGTCCTCAAGTAACTCGAAACGTAGTGAACTTACAGTGCTGAAATGTGTTTTAGCTAAATCCTAATGCTGTAACTACAATATATTATAAAATCCGATCGAACTGCCCACAACAGCATGAGTTTCTTTGATAAGTTCTCAAGGAACTGGAGTCTTTGTGAAGTTATAGAGCTGAAATCTGGCAGAACTATCTCTTGCTACTATAACTAGTATATATATTAAAATCAGTAGAATCGATACACGACATCATCATATTCTACATAATGTAGTCTCAGAACTGGAGTCTAAATAAAGTTAAATGTCTGGAATTTGATAAGATCATAATTTGAATATAATTAAATATAATTAAAGCTATAAACGATACTGTAAGGAGAATATATATACAAATTAGCAAACTAGATAAGGCTACTCTGTAAAGTGTTCTCATTTAACTGGACTCTTAGCTCTGTTTGCAGAAATTTTATAGAGCTATCTCTGTTGGCTGTTACAACATAACATAATTAAACAAATCGGAGATCGATATACTATATCTTATAGCTATCATATGTAGTGTCTGTCAAGTATTACATATGTACATAGAAAATAATTCTCATAGACGTTGACAGTTATTGATTGATTGTTATAAAGAGGAACTAACTATTCAAGTTACATTTAAATTAACATATATGGATTAAAATAGGGTATTTCAATGTCCATCAGTTAATTCTACGCACTTTTTCGTAGTATTTTTTTGTTTGTCTGCCGCATTTCCATTTCGTTTTTTGTGAACGTTTTTTTTTTTTTTTTCTTTCTTGTATGTGAGAAATTTTCAGTTATTGTTTGTTCTTGTTTTTGTTGTCAGCCTCATTTAATACGCTGCTCGTAGCAGCAGCAGCGACGTTGGCGTCGGCGTCAGCGTTATGTCTGCGATTTGAAATATTCCTATAAATGTTTTGGCCTCACAGCCCGCCGCAAAAAAAAAAAAAAAGAGAAGAAAAAACAATATAAATCGGCGTAGTTAAATATATGCATATGTATGTATATATATCAAGTTATATATATATATATACATATATATGTAGGTATATATATTCATGTTTGTATAAGTGCGATATCTGTCTCTTGTCTATATGAAAAGAAATGTTAAAATGTCTGAAACATGCGTACAAAATGCTAATGCAAAAGCAACAACAACAACAAACAGCAATCAACAATCAGCAACAACAACAATAAAAGTGGGAAAAGCTTTCTAGACGCCCGCCAAATGGCAAAGAAAAATGCTTTTCCTTTGATTTATGTAGTTTTAGCTAGCGACGTCAACGCTGACGTCGCAGCCAGCGTCGCAGTCAGCGGCAGAGCCATCAGAGCAGAGCTCCTTAATATCAAAAGA
Organism: Drosophila stalkeri; assembly: GCA_035047405.1. NCBI lineage: Eukaryota > Metazoa > Arthropoda > Insecta > Diptera > Drosophilidae > Drosophila > Drosophila stalkeri. The sequence continues at coordinate 19,752,693 of JAWNPR010000061.1, forward strand.
ATTGCAGTTGCAAATTCGAAAGTTTTCAATGTAAAATATAGAAAATTAAATATAAAAATCTTCAATTAACAAATATTGAACGAATGGAAATATCAATAAATATAAATATAAATATATTTGTATTTATTTTTATAGCAAACTCGAATAGCTCTCTGTTTTAGCTATGTTATAGACTTCTAGATTGTGAGATAATAATTGTATATTATGATATTCATATACTACGAATAGATCTTTAACAGATGAATTGAAATTATTATAAGTATTTATACATATATATTTATTATAAATATATACGTACATATTTTGATTTTGTTTTTCAATATTCCAATTAAATAAGTAATTCGAAAAATAAAATAAATACAAAAAATTCAATAGCATTTTCAAAAATATGTTTATTTTCAAGTATTTTTGCCATTTTCCAAATTGTTTTTCATTTGTGAAACACTTGAAAATGAAATATATGAGAAATTATATAAATATAAACCAATTAATTTTTGATTATTTATATTTATTTTTATTGAAGAATTTGTGTGTGTTAAGTATCATAAACTGCGCAGCATGTTTACCATGGCTAGGCTATACTGTATATAGAGCAACTATATCAACTGCTAAATACTCCATATACTATATACATACATATACATATAATGTTATAGATATGATACGTAAACCCCCGACCCTCGTAATATGATAGCAGCTAAAAGGTAAACAAACTAAGTGACTAACTGGGTAATCGGGTAAACGGGTAAGCGGGCTATCGAGCCTCGATCTTAGACCAAAAACAAAACAATACAGCAAGAGAAATTGCTCGCGCTCTCTCTCTCTCTCTCGCTCTCCCTCTCTGTCTTTCTATCTTGCTCTGCATTATACTAACTAATCTTATCATAATAACTAAGCATAGATACTCTCTCACACACACACACAGAGGAGAGAAATGTTGACGGGAAGACGTAGGTGTGCGACCTCTCCCTCTCCCACATCCCTTTTTTCGTTTTGTTGCTGCTGCTGTGCGGCGCATGTTGCTAGCCTGTGATTGGCTCAAAAAGGATGCGCAATGCAGGCAGCCTCCCTGCCGCTGCGCTGGGCATGGCCGCTGCCCACATTATGTTCAACTTCCCTCGGCTCACGCCCACGCGCAGTCAACGCAATTTGCACAAGCAGCCGCCAGGTAGGCAGGCAGGCTGGCAGGCAGTCAATCGGTCAGGTGGTTGATTGCTCAAGCGGGGCGAGCGGCTGGCAACATGTTGCAGTCCAATGCATTGGCTACATGTTGCGTAGCGGGGGAAAGGAGTGGGATATGCCAACCAACCAGCCAGCACGCACGCACGCACGCATGCGCCGCTGCTGCTGCTGCTGCTGCTGCTGCTGCTGTTAATGTTGCTGTTGCTGGGCTAGCAGCGCTGCGGCGCTCATTCAACTTTGCATCGTTCGTCATCGGGCAAACATCTCGGCGACACGCGACTCAGCAGCAGCAGCAGCTATAGCAGCAGCAAGGCACAGGCTTTGCAAACAATAGCAACAACAACAAGAAGAACAGCAGCAAAAGAAAATTGCGCTGCTGCTGCTGCCAAAACCGCTAGCAGCAAATACGACGGCAACAGCCGAGCGCCGCACGAATGCGCAAATACGAATCACGACAGCAACAACAACAACAACAACCACGACGACGACAGCCACAGCAGCAGCAGCAGCAACTTTGTTGCTCTCTCTCTCTCTCACTGTGCACAATTCTCTCTCGGGTGCGCTCTCGTTCTTTGCACACAACACTTCGGATGCGTGCCTGCCTGCCTGTCTGCGTTGCTTAGCCGCACGCCGCTCTCGCTGTCTCTCTCTCTCTCTCGCTCTCGCCTGCGCTTGCTCTCAGATCGTGCACTCTCTGCGCTGTGCGCTCTGCCGCTGCCGACGTCGCTGTCGCTGTCGCAGTCGCTGCTGTCATCGTTTGCGCTTGTTGGGTTTTAGTTTATTTATTCCACCGACCGATACCGTGTGGACATTATTTTCTGAAACGATCGTAACCGCACAACATACACAAACACACACCGACACAGTCACACACACACACACACACACGCACTTCGTCGTCGTCATCGCACACACACTCACACACAGGCACACACCGAGTCTCGCAGCGAGCCAGCAGCGGCGCAGCAGCCAGAGCCCATATACACGGCGTGTGCGCCCCGTGAGCTATCTAGTAGATAAAAACTCGCCGACTCGCCGACAACAGCAACACAAGCAACACATTAACAACACAACCTAGCAACAATCAAGCAACAAATTGAAGCAACAACTCTTTTCTCTCCTTTTTTTTTTTGTACATCGCCTGTTTTTGTTTTTGGACAACGAAAATGTGCAAAAACAAAGCCTGAATCAATTTCAATTGCAACCACACAATTTTCATTGCAAAAATTGTGCGAAAACGTAAATCTGAATAAAATTTAAAGTCAAATTGAAATCAAAGAGCAAGCAGAAGCAGAAGCTAACGAAACACCTTAAAACCTTAAGCTAAGCAAGGTGTTTGCAACAAATTTGCAGCAACAACAAAAAATTTAAAATATTAAAAAACGCGTGTGTTATCTAATCTTTAAAAAAAAAAACGGCATTCAAATAAAATATATATATATCTATATATATATATATATATGTAAAAGAAAAATCGGTACGGTCGGTCTTTATATATATTAAAAGTTTTTTTTTTCTGTTTACATTATTTGACAACCTTAAAAACAAAACAACAACAAAATTTAAGTAAGAAAAGTGTGTGAAGCAAAAGTTTTTTAAACTGAAATAAGAAAAAATATATAAAATAGAGGAAAAGGAAGAAGCGGAGGAAAATTAAGTAAAAATCAACGAAAATGAACAACAATCAAACGAATATTGCGACGGCCTTGGCCACGGCCACAGGCACAGTCCAAACGCTGGAGAGGCATGCCAACAATAGTTGCAGCAACTGTTGCAACAGCAGCAACAGCAACAGCAGCAGCAACAGCAGCGACAATTGCAACAGCAACAACACAAATAACGCCACATATTATTGTCAAAAGAGATTGCAACACCTGCTGCTGCTCGCTTTGCTCGTCTGCGTTGCCAGCCTCAACAGCTGTTGGCTCCAGCCGGTGCAGGCGCGACGCCACGCCCCCTTAATGTTCGAGGAGGCCGACACGGCCAGGCGCTCCAATAGACCAGCAGGTAAGTTCAAGTATAACATTATATCATAACACATCATATCGTATATAGCCAAATTAGTTCATATCCCATCTAACATTGCGCATACGCCCCGCACACCAGCTGGCCATAAACATTTTCCATATACATTTGTTTTGTTGTTGTCGACTTTCGGGTTTTCCGCTCGCTAGCAGGTAGTGTTAGCCGGCTCGCACCCTTAAGCCGACAACGTGCTCGCTCCTTTGGGTTTTTCACAATTTTTTATGCCCGCCTGTTAATCCGGAAAATGGGAATTCCCTTCCGACTGTTTGCTGCCTGCCCGTTGCCTGCTAGGCCCAGACACCCAGGCGTCCTCAATGTTTGGGCCTTTGTCATGGGCTAAGCTGCTTAGCAGCTCGCTTGCACATACAATATATATATATATATATAGATATATATATATATATATATATAGATCTCTCTCAATATATATATTTATGTATATTTTTATGGATCAGACCCAGTTTTGTTAGCCCTGACTGCTGTTACGATTCTTACGCTTGATTAGCCGCATTTCCTGTTTCTATATAAAGTTTTTCTCATTTTCCTTTTGTTTTGCTCATGCTCTATATCTGTCCCGCTCACTGCTGCTGTTTGTTTCTTCTGTTTTTTTTTTTTTTTTCAATTAAAAACAGTTTGCGGTTTATTATTGCAACGACTTTGAGCCGTTTCTCGTCTTACAATGCAAAAATGTGTAGCAAATGCCGTCCGCCGGCAATTTTAAATGATTAAAGTAAATCGATTTCATAATTCCAAATATTCTCTTTATATAATAGCTCATTCTTTGTGTTTTCTGCATATTTCAACTCAATTTAATTATAGCTAAAAGTTTATGAAAATTCACCATCTTTTAACTAGAGTAAAAAATCTTTAAATTAATATAGATTCTTATTCTCTTTTAATATTCAAATGTATTTTTTGGCTAAAACGTATATTTTGTAAGCATAGATGAGTATAGAAAATTTGTGCTAAATCGCATGTCGTTTACATAATGCTAGAAACTTTAAATTAGGTTTATCCCATGATATTCCACGTAATATTCGAAGAGCCCATGCAAAGCTGTGTATTGATACGTTGCCTCCGTGTGCATAAAATTTTATCCAAATCCCACGACATTTACGTAAAGCTAATTATAGAAAAATAGGTTGTACAAATCAAATAATTTGTCTGGTCTGGGCCCAGCTCATTAAATGTTTATGCCCAGTGCAATGGGCCAACAAAAAAAAAACAAAAAAACAAACTGAGGAGCTAGGCATTAAGAAATACAACAGCAACAACATTTATGAATGGGCCAACATAGCGCCCACTCCAAATAGAGTTTACAGAGTGCTAATTAAAAGCTCAGCATAATTTAGTCGTTATACATATACACAAACACACACACACATGGAGACAGACACTATGTAACTATGCCGTAGTATTGAAGTTGTAGCCACTTTTCGATTGACTACAAATTCGTTCAACGGCAAATCCCACCAACACACTAAACACGATTTTTTTTTTAATGAATGAAAATCCAACGCACACCAAAATTTTAGCTGTTCTTTTTAGCCTTCTTTTTGGCTAGCGGTAAGTGCGGCAAGCGACGGCGCCGCCAACAGATTGGGCTAATCAAACATCAAAAACCACGCACGTTTTTTTTTTTTTTTTCGTTCGTTTGCTGAGTAGAGTGGAGGGATGGAGAAGGGGGGGGGGGCTAAGGGGAGACCTACTACTAACTACCAATTCGTTTTGTTCATTTCGCATTTAATTTAGCTGATTAACAAGCGCTGCTGCTGCGACTGCTGGCCCCCTTTGAAAGACCGGACGGTGGGGCTGCCTACGACGTTGCCTACAGCAGTTAACCCTCTCTCTCCCTCTCTCTCTCTCTGTCTCTGTCTCTGTCTGTCTGTCTCTCTCGTGCACAGCATTCGCCATTCGTCAGCATAATTCATTTATTCAACTGTCTGCCGCCCAGTTAGGTGTTAAAAAGTTGTTAACTTATTTTTAATGAATGCGTGTAAAAGACAACAACAACAACAACAACAACAACGAAAATCAAGATGTGCCTACGTAAAGCAGCAAACGAGACAACGACAGACAAACAGACAGACAAAGACAGCGAGAAGCAGAGACAGAGCGCGAGGCAGCGGCAGAGGGAGTGGGAGAGGGAGAGGGTGAGCGCGTTGCCGTTTGGCATCTCGGCAAACATATCCATGATCTTTAACGAAAAACGAATACGAATAAGAAGCACATGAAAAAAAAGCCAAAAACAAAAACAAAAAAAAGAGCTAAAAAACGAAACACGTTAAGTCCCAACAGCCAACAGCCACGACGCGTCGTCTGTCAGACGCCAAATCTGCTTTTTTTTTTAGCCTTTTTTTTTTTTTGCAGCAGCAGCAGCCGCAGCCGCAACTGACTTAAGATACCCGCATCTGCAGAGGAAGTGATGTGACTTGCTTTGTGTATGTTATAGAGACTGAACAAAGGCTAAAAGAAATTGCATAGAGTTTAGTTATGAGGGAGTCGTAGGAGTGATCTAGCGGTATATTGGGGGAGTGATAAAGAGAGAGAGAGAGAGGGAGAGAGATATGAAGCTAGATATATTGGTAGAGCTACGGAAAGGGCTGAAACAGCTTTAGCAATAACAAGTGCGGGGAATGTCTGAAAAGAAAGCTAAGAAAAATGCTAAAAACAACTGCTTTACCTATATGTCAGGAGGAATCTGAGGCTCGATATATAGAGAGTGAAGTAAAAAGATAAAGAAAGACTTTAGCTATAAATGTATCTACCTAACCACTATTCTGTAAGGATTATCTTAGCTATATAGCTAAGAAATACAGCAAAAAAGGCTGAAGCTCTTATTTCCATTTGGTGAAATAATGAAGCGCATAAGATATAGCTTTCTTTTTTAAAGGCTAAATTAGCATTTTGTTCCAAAAGCTGACGAGTTTCACAAGCAACAAAATATATTATATTTTAAAGCCAATTTCGAGTAAAGCGTTTAGCTTCAAGCCAATAAAAACAGTTTAGTTTTAAGGCCAACAAAAAAGAATAAATAAATAAACAAAAACTAGCTAAGGTTTTCGTTTAGCTGCAAGGCTCGAAAAAAAAAAAACTAGCTAGCTTAAAGTTTGGCTATAACTTATAACAAGCTAGAGCTATATATCTTGGCTAGCTAAAAAACTAGCTAGTTTAAAGTAAGCTGCTTAGAGTGTTTAAGTTTCAGCCTTTGTTGCTTTCTTCAGACTGAATTTGTTGCTGTCTGGCGACAGGGACCCAAAATAAAAAAACGAATGAGCCAAAAGCCGGCGTCGGCGTCAGCGTCAGCGTCGCCGTCGACGTCAGTGTCAGTTGCATGTCAGGCAGTCGAAAACGAAATGCAACCAATTTGTTGCCGGCAGCGGCAACTGAACGACAACAGCAACAACAGCAACAACAGCAACAACAGCAACAACAACAGCAGCCAATTGCAGCCTTTTTTGGCTTGGAGACGAGGCGTCGCCAGTTTCGCCGCAATCGCCAAATCGCCGCCAGCCGCCAGCCGCGGCTGCGTCGCAATTCGCTGGAGTCGCGTGTGGGCAGAGGAAGCACTTAATGCCCACAAGGTGTCAAATTGCAGCAAGAGAGTTTGTTTTGTATTTTTTGTTTTTTGTTTTTTTTTTTTCGAGTTCGAATTCGAATTCGAATTTCGGTTACGAGCGCACTGTGGCTGTGCGGCTCGCCCACCCAGCCCAAGGAGAAGCCAGCTCTAGCTAGAAAAAAGCCAAGGCACAAAGTGTCTGTCTGTGTGTGTGTGTGTGTGAGTGTGTGTGTTAATTAATTTGACTTTTTTTTTTGTTGTATTTCGGCTGCAGCGTAGGCAAATAAGATACAGCTACGCTTCACAGCTTCGTGGGTTGGCTTTTTTTTTTTTTTGGCTGTTGCGCATTTCCGTTCGAGCGAGAGAGAAAGAGAGAGAGAGAGAGAGAGTAAGTGAATGAGCGCACGCGCGTGTAGGTGTGTGAGCTGGCCTCTTTCTTCTATAGATTTTGGCTTGAATTAGCGGGAATGAATGCAAATCAATCGAGAAATCACCTTTGATTGGCAGCTTCGTTCTGGTTTCAGCTACAATTTTCAGCCATTCGACTCGCCTCTCAATTAGCACAAACAGCTCGCTTCGCTCTTGCCATTTCTTTCGATTCACATTTATCTGTCAGTCTGCCCGCCGCTCCTTCCTCTGAGTGCTTCCGCTGCAAGCTGTTTGCGCAGCACTGATAGCTAGACGAGCTGTAAGCAGCGAAGGGCTTTACACTAAATATAGAAAAAATAATTGCAAATACATATGTATATTCATATCTATGGCGTGTTGTACAGATCGATTTTTTAGCTTTCTTATGGCCTCTTCAATTACTTTTAAGTAGAGTAAAAAGTCAAGTGAAGTTACTTGAAGATTTGTGATTAGGTTTATTGCTGCTCATATTGTTTATACTTTAAAGCTACGGAAAGTTACTTTATAAGCTCATCCATTGACGTATAAGATACGTATACTTAGACTTTGACTTAGATTTAGACTTAAGCTCTGTTGAGTCTGCTTAAAGGTCAACTCTCTTTTGATTAAATTCGCACTTAAAGCTTTCTTAAAACTTAATCTCGTCTTCGAGGATCTTAAAGATTTTAGTAGCTGTCTTAAAGTTCTCTTATTTTAATTACAACATAAAGCTCTCGTTAAAGCTCTATCTACTATCCTGCGTGTGCTCTAAAGCTCACTTAGATGCCGCTGAAAACTTCCCCAAAAGCTTTCTCTCTCTGCTAGACAGTTCTACAAAGTGTTTTCCGTTTATAAATTGTTTTGCAAGTTGAGCAACGAGTCGCGTGCTGCTGCTACTGCTGCTGCTGCTGCTGTTGTCTCATTCATTGCAGCTGCAGCGATCGTCATCATCGTCATCAGCTAACTAGAGCCCACACCCACCGCCCAGCTGCCACCTTCCACTGCTCAGCCACGAGACATACATCCTTAGAATATTTGTGCAACTTATCAGCGCATTTAAAATTAGCCAGCCGCAACAACAACAACAACAACAACAACTACAGCAGCAGCAACAACAACAACAATCTTCTTTTAGCATTGTTTTTGCCGTCTGAACTCTTGACGACATCTGCGACGGGGGCAACTCGCAGTCGCGTGATTTGCTTTGTAAATGAGCAAAAATGCAAAACTAAAACCAAAAAAAAAAAAAACAAATCGAAAAAAAAAATTAAAAATAAAAAAAAAACGGAAAAAAGACAAGCAAAAACAAATGAAAAAAAAAAATAAATAAAAATAGTCATTGAAAATGTTTACGGCGTTGCCTTTAGCTGCCTTCAGCTGACTTTAGCTGCCTTTGCAGCTCTGTTCCAAAATAGCCAACACACACACACACAGTCACACACACACATACAGTCACACACACACACACTCACACGGAAATTAGCTGCTTTTGGGGCAACTCATGCGCAATTGTCTAAACAAAATTTCACAGACACTAAAATAATTGCAACGCTGGCAACAAAGTTCGTTCCACAGCGGCTTCCATTTAGCTTCCATTTTTTGTTTTCAAGCTAATTTTTGCACAAGAAAAAAATTGGTTATACTAATTTTTATATGCATATCAAATGTATTTTAGTGTTTGTTAAGGCATAGCAAATTTTAAGCTTCAATTTCATTCAAATACTTCAATATGTTTATTCTATGCGGCTGGCTCAAGAGGAGTAATACTTATTTCGATAATTATGGCTTGGCAGTATGTAAAAGTTATCGATATTAATTAAATTTTAAAACTAATAAAATGCTATGCCATTTTTGATTAAAATATCTGCTAATATATAATACCTTTATCGATATGCCTAATATTATTTTGTAACAAACATATTATTCCAAATTACTTTCAATTCGATTATTTAGCTTTTTTTCAAGCTAAACTCTTGGGCTTACCAACGCACAATTTGCAATTTTCTTTTATATACAAAGCAGTACGCATTCAATTCTAGACTCTAGAAGGAACTCTCTCATATATATACAATATATATTATGTATATCATTAAGAAATCACAACGGAAGCTGTCTTTGAATATATATATATATATATATATATATATATATATATATATATATATATATTATATAGATCGTCTTTAGATCTTGCATATGGCATCGTTTGTTCGTTTAGCTAATTGGCTAACAATTGTCATTCATTATGAGTAAACCTTTTCTCTCTCTGTCTCACTTTGCCTCTTCCCCCTCCCTATTTTACACTTTGTTTGTCTTATTTTTTACATCAACTTTTTCGTCTCGTTTAAATTTTTCGCGTATTGCAAAAGATTTTTTCTCTATTTTTTTTTTTTTTTCAATTATTTTGCCAATTGTTGTTGCCAAGGCGCACATCAATAAGAACAACAATAACTATAGCAAAATACAGCAATAGCAACAACATGCGCTGAACGAGCCCCTTTTTTTGTAGTGTATTCGGTGTGCGCGTTTTGCTAGCGTTTTTAAACGCGCCGTCGCCACATTTTGCGGCTTTTACACGTTTGAACTTTTTTCTTCTTTACTTTCACACTTTTTAATTTTAAGGGCGATTGCTCTGTGTCTGTGTGTGTGCTTGTGTCTGTTTGTGTGTGTGTGTTTGTTGTGCGTGTGTTTGTTTGCTTTGTTGGCAACGACACCGCCGCCACTGCCGCTGCGTATTTGTCAACTGACCCCCCCCCTTCACTCCCCTCCGACCCTTACCTCTCCTTCTTCTACTTCTCGCCTGCCCCACCCCCTTGGCACGCCCACCAGCTCACACCTACCGCTTGTCTGTCATAAATTATCTCAACAACAAGCGCAACTCCAAAAAAAAAAGGAAAAAGAAAACGTAATCAGCCATTAGAGATCTTTATTTTGTAGCGCTCCCAAAAGAAATCGAGCAATGGCATAACTAAGGAATACCCTAGATAACATCAAGAATGAGCAGTAAAAGAGTTGTCTATCTAGAAAATCTCTAGAACTATTTCGGAAATATATAAACTTACGAAAATTTTCAAAAATTTTGGAAAATTTATTTTAAGTAATTCCATTTTATTTTATTTTAATAAACTCCCATATCATAATATCTATCGCTCTCTCTCTCTCTCTCTATCTCTCTCTCTGTCAAACTAGCCGCGTTGCACATTGATTTATTTTACAGGGTATGCAGACAAATGGGTGCATTTGCTGTTTGAGGTTACACTTTTTTGTTAGCTTTGCACTTAAATAAATTTAATTGCTTATAAAATAAATAAAGTGGAACGCGCTAGAGCGAGAACAGAAAATAAATAAATACCAAATGCTAATGCAGAAGTAAGACTAAGAGAACTTAAAGAACTAATACTAAAAATACTAAATAATAATGCTGCAAGGAAGTTATTACCATGAAAAAATATATTATATTAAAAATTTAAAAATATCAAAAAAAATACTGAAAATTAGATACGAAAAATACTTGTTAATAGTGAAATATATCGGGAAATATTATATATACTATATATATAAATTCATAAAAAAGTATTACAAATATACCAGAAATAGATTTATAAATCTACCAATATACATATATAATACCTCAATAGAAGTAGTAAAAAAAAAGAAGATGAAGAGGAAGAACTGGCATCATAACTATTTACTATTTACACTCTTTCGTCATAATTTTTCCACACTCCCCATCTATTTGTTTTGCTTTATTTAGTTTTCTTTAGCTGTTGCTTTTTGTTGTGTGCCGCGATCGATCGATCTATTGATTCTGATTGATTGCCCGCATCGATTGATTGACAGTTCGACACTCGTCGCTGTCAAATTTGAAGAACGCAAACAGAGACAAAAAAAAAACACCGAAATAATAATAAAACAGCTCAAGAACTCGATAAGCCTAATCGAAGCGTTGCAGCATTTCAATCAAATTAAAATCTGCCCTCACTCGGTCTCTCTCTCTCTCTCTCTCTTTCGTCACGTTCTCAATCTCTTTCACTCTCTCTTTATATATTTTGATTTGTCTTTGATTTGATTTGATGAAACTTTTACGCTAATTATTTTGCAACAATTAATTAAGTCGCAAAACACAAATAACATTTTGTAAATCAACAAATAGAAGAGGCTAGCTATATACCATACCATACATATACCATACACCTTCTACCAATTCGCCGATTTGTGCTGATCTTTTAACTCAATTAAAAGCGCACGCAGACAAAAAAAAAAGAGGAAAAAAAAACAGGCGACTGCACGACTAGCGTATACTCTGTAACTAAATTTCTCTTGAATTATTATGATTCTAATATCCATCCAAGCCATTTATGTTTAGCATGTTTAGCAACAAGTGTTCGACTAGCAGTTACCCTAGAGTCTAGTCTCGTCTAGATAGATTTTAGATATGCACTTTGTTATTTTACAGGGTATGCCCAAATTGGAAGCAAAGCATTGCGCTTTTCAAAAGCACTTTGCGACTGTGCGTGCGTGTGTGTGTAGGCTTCAAAAAATAGCCAAAAGAAAATGCTGCGCCAGTGCGACGCCGCTGTCGACGTCAGCAGCGACAGCGACAGCGGCAGCGGCAGAGGTTCTGCGTCATGTGAGTCAGCAACGCATTTGGCAACACCAAGGCGAATTTTTAGTTGGCTAAAACAAATGACCAACAAGACAAGACAAACACACACGCTTACACACTGAAAACTGAGTGAGAGAGAGAGAGAGAGAGAGAGAGAGAGAGGGAGAGAGTGGGAGAGAGCGACATACAGTGGGGCCACGTGTTGTTGGCAGCCAGAGCAATGTTTATTAGAAGTTGAAATGCCTGTCGCTGCCTTTTGACTGTAATTAGCACATTGTGCGAAGATTCATCTCTTGCTTGTTGCACACAAGGAGGGAGGAGGAGAGAGAGAGAGAGAGAGGGAGAGAGAGAGAGAGAGGGCGAGGTAGACATATGCCACACATGCTACCAAAACTGTCGCCAAGGGCCAAATACGAAATAGACAAAAACAAAAAAAATGTAGAAAATAATTAAAGACATTTCCACATGAAAAGAGGAAAAATAAATTATGATAGCTTTAGAGCTTTAGGTCCTGAACATGCAAAGGCTTTTCCAGCTAGCAATAAAATTAAAGAATTTATTGAATAGCTTAAATATTTAATATTTTTGCAAAAGAGAGAGTTTTTAGCTTTAAACAATCTACAATCCAGTGAAAAAGAGAGGACGAAAGGGAGAGAGGGATAGAGAGAGAGAGAGAGCGAATGTTAGAACTAGACAGCAAATCTTCATAGATATGAAAATGTTGCCATATTTTTCTGTTCTTCTACTTTTGCTGCATATTGGTATTGCGCTTGCTCTTCTTCTTCCTCTTCTTCTTGCCTTTGCCTGTCTGTGTGTCAATGCACTGCCAAACAAACAACAGCAACAAAAACAACAACAACAGAAAAAAATAAATTTATTTCTAGACATTTCGTCTTAAATTAAAATTAAAAATAACAAATATATACATAAATATAATATATATATATATTATATTATATTATTTATATTGGTATATGCATGTGCTCAATGCACTTGCTTATGCTCGAGCTGTTGTTATTGTTGTTAATGTTGAGTGCCGCCCACGCTGCGCACAAACACAATTAAAATAATAATAATATTTTAATATTTCTTTAGATTTTTTTTTTGTTTTGTGTGTTTTTTGGCTCTAAAAATTGCGCAAATTTCATTTAAAAATTTTTTTTTTTTGGTTTTGCCTGCTGTTGTTGCACGCTTCGGCTGTCAGAAACTTGTGCATCGATGAATGAATTTGGCGCAAATAATAAATAGTCTGGAACAGCAACAAAAAGAAGTAGCCCAAAAACAACAAAATTGTTTGCGCCCATTAATCAAATGTCTAGACAAATTGCAACAACAATTGCACACACAAACACACACTCACACACATATATATACGTAGAGTAAACAATTGCTGATGAGCTGTTTGTGGCTGCGGAAATGAGGGGCGGTTCGGCAGCAACAGGAAGAGCAACAGTTAATCAAAGCAGCCCATTGTGCTTGGCAACATTGAAAGACAGAAAGCAGCGGAAGTGGCAGCAGCAACATTGCTGCCAAGGCAAAACTTTTCAACACAATCTATTTTTAGGCAACAAATTCAAAGCGTGCCTGTTGCTAAGCTCGTGTTGCTAGCAGAGTCATGCATAAATTGTTGCTAGACAGGCACACTGACTCGAAGCAATGTTGCTAAAGTGTGGCAACAATTGCTTGTTGCTAAGTCCGCATTGGACAGCAGCTAAACGTTGTGTAGCAGAAGACAGGCAAAACTTGTTGCTAAGGCATGATGTTGCTAAAGTGTGACATTGTTAAGCTGGCCAAACGATGAACATTGTTGCTGACATTGCTGGTGTGGCAACATTTGAAGCTGCGCTGGGCAGCAGCACATGATCTATAGCCTATATATAAAATAAATATATATATTTTATTTACAATTTTTGCGCTGAATTGGCAGGCGAGAAGAAATGTGAAATCAAGCGCAAAAATTGCCGAGCGCCAATTAACGTAAATTTCAATTATATTGTCGGCGCGGGCCCAAAAATAAATTAATTTTGCTTCTTTTTTTTTCAAATTGCGCAAGGAATGACAACAACAAGAAAACCGACTAAAATGGGCATATATATGCATATACATATACACACAAAGTTAGTTTGTTGCCAAAACGGATGGCTTCAAGTGCAGCTTCTTCTTTTGCTCCGCAGCCGAAGCTTAGCAACATATTTAGCCAAATGCTGCTGTCATTTGTTGCTCAACAATGTTTAGTTTCGAGCGAAAAGAAACCAAAGTCAACTTGTTTAAAGCTACAATTTTACATATATACATATGTATTTGTGTCTGTTTGTGTTTTTTGTCTTCTATGATTATTTTTCTATTGTTTGGGGTTTTTTTTTTTGTATTTTTTGTATTTTTTTTTTGTATTTTGCTTGCATTTCAATTTTATGTTTCTTTATTTTCGCACGCAAATAAAGCTGGCGCCAAATGAAAAAATAAAACAAATAACAACAACAGCAGAGAGTAGAAGCAGCAACAGAAGCAGAGAATTATAATAAGGCCGCGCACACTTGATAAACGTCGCGCGTCGTTAGCGCCACTTATCACGTATACGCCATGTCGGGCAATGCCGCCTCAGCTTGTTTTCGATTTGTTGCTGCTGCTGTTGTTACTGTTGTTCGTGTTGTTGTAATTGTTGCTGTAGTTGTTGTTGTTGTTGTTGTTACTGATGTTCGATTACTCTACTATTCTGATTGTTCTCACATACCCTGCTCGGGCGGAGCGAGTAGGCATATTAGCTGGCAAAAGTTAAAAACAAAAACTGCTAAAAAAGAATGCTAACTTTCAGCTAAGCAATTTCTACAGTTTTGCAGGCAATGCTCTCAACACTTTTAGAGTAATTCTCCATCTGAGTGCTTACAGTTTACAAGTCACTCATTGATAAGTCTCTCTCACTCTCTCACTCTCTCTTACTCTTCATTTCGCTAAGACAGTTTTTGAATCACAGCATGTAGAGCCAGTTGAAGAGCCATTTGCTAGCAGAGAGACTTTGGAGCATCGGGTTGGGCGTTTGTGCACTCTTTAGTGTATTTGGCTAATTAGATGATTGGCATTGCCTTTGATTCAAGACCAAATCGTGGTTCGATGTGATAAGCTTAGACATTAAAAAAAAAAAAACAGCACAGTTTTAATAGAGCGAAGGCATAGGCAAAGCAGCAATACCCTATAAATATATAGAACTGTATTTTTCACATATATATACACTACACAACAACACATATGCATAGTACATACCCTGTATAAAGATTTAAGCATTGGAAAATATTTCTAGTTTTCATTAACTTTCAGTTGAGCTGCTTAGCAAAGTGCAGAGCATCTATTAGTCGTGCTTGAAAGGGCTTTTGGGTCACTTTCAAAAGCTAGGGTATCAGCCAGTCCTGCTCAATAGGAAACCCCTTTTTTTAAGCTAGGGTATGCACTAGTCCATGCCAGCATTCAACATTTGTCAATCAATTCAGACCTGCCTAGGGTATCTGCTAGTCGTGCAACTGCATTTGTATTTACTTGAATTTTGTATTTCATTTTTTTTTTATTCGATTTTTTTGGCTATTTTTTTTTCTTTGCTATTTTTATGGGCTGTTTCGGCGGCATCGTTCGATGTGTGGCGCCAAAGAGTTTAAAGTTTTAGCATTTGTAATTTAGCCTTTTTTTCCCTTGCTTATTTATTTATCGGCTTTTTTGTTGTTATTTTGTGGCTCTGGCTCTATGGGTAATTAAAATATATTAATAATTAAACGTGCTGCGCGGGGCGATTTGCATAACGATTTTAGTGGCTCGGCCAATTAACAGCAACAGCAACAGCAACAACAACAAGAGGGGAAAAAGCCGCTAAAGAAAAATTTTGACACTTGTTGGCGCCAGCTGCAGCTGAACAAAAAATCTAAAGAAGCTTAGCTAAAAGTTTTGTTAACAGTTGTTGCTTCTTTTAGCTATTTTTTAAACGTTTTTTATAGCCATAGAATTTGCAGCTAATTGATGTTAGCTTTTATTTCGGTTAGTTCTCATGCATTTTCTGTACGCTTTTTTTAGTTGGCCATTTTTATGCTGGAAAATAGCTGCTAAAGCGCTAAACTAAAGTTTTAATTGCTTAAATTTAGCTTTTTTTTATTCAAGGCTAATTCAACTATTTTTTCAGCTACTTTAGCCGTTTTTTCGCTGTTGTTTTAGCTTTTTATGGGTGCTGCAGCTGTTCTTAGCATTTCTTTTTAGCTTTTTTCATCACCTTGTGCACTTGGTGATTGAAAACGTTTGCCGGAAGCGCCGCCAATGCTGGCGCCACTCACATTTGCCTCCGCTAGGCGACACCAATTGCCCCCCTGCCACGCCTCCTCGCCCACAATCCTGGCACTCGGGCTATATATAGGCTATAGACAAAGCGAAAAGGCATTGACTAATTTCAAATATGGGCAAATGCAATTAGCTGGCGCCACAAGTCCCGCAGCCAAATCGACTCGGCCAAAATAACTATCTCTCGCTATATACAAATATATATATATATATATATATATATATATATATATTATTTATAGTCGGCATATAGCATATATAGAATCTATTTGCCATATTTATAGGCTATAAACTTTTTTTATAGCAAATTGCATTTTCATAATTTTCCATTTCTCACGCTTTTACGTTTCTCGTTTCAGTCACGGAATGCCAGTTCGGCAAGGTTCTACGCGAATTGGGCTCTACCTGGTATGCGGATCTGGGACCACCATTTGGCGTCATGTATTGCATCAAATGTGAATGCGTTGCAGTAAGTACAATCACAATTCTTTTTAAAGATTATCAAACTGAACCCATATTAACTTTGAGTCATATTGAAATAATTAATCAATATAAATATATAGAAAGAAATTTTGAGTAAAAGTCTTGAGCTGCCCACTGTAGTATAGAAGCAATTAAAGCTTGAAGCAGGATATCTTAAAATTAGCATTGAAATCAAATAAGCTGATAGATTAGAAAATTGTGAAGCTATGCTAGTAGCTTGGCTTTAAGATATAAAAAAGCTTTAACGAAGCAGGACAGTTGAAAGCTTCATATTAAGCTGCTTTAGTTATTTAGCAGAGCTTTCAGCTGCTTTTAAGCTTTTATCGCCCTTAATCTCTCTCTCTCTCTCTCTCTCTCTAATTAGGATTATTCGTCTTGCAATAGTCAAATTGTGTAGATAAAGATAATTTAGTTTTTCTTTTTGCTTTATTTTGAGGCCATGTGGCCAAACAAATTGAGGCAAGTCAGCTATAGGCGGCCAACTAATTGACTAATGAGCGTCGACATTTGCTACAAGCAACAACAAACAAAACAAAAACAAAAAAAAAACAGAAAAAAAAGAGAGAAAATCAAAATCAAAATAATAGCAAAGATAGAAAGATGAAAAAATGAAAGAAAAATGTATTTTCACTTAGGGACTGAGCGGAAGCCAGATAAAGAAGAGTATATTAGTAGTCGTATGCAGCATAATTTATGGGATTTGAACGCATGATTAATATTGATTTGAAAGTCGGTACAAGCACCGCAATATATACGCATATATATATAAAAATATATCCTATATATATCTACCCTTCTCTCTGAGGCGTTGCCAAAACTTGAAACTAAGGAAAGCAAAGCAAGAGCAAAAAAATTTCACATTGCGTTCGTTCGATTTTTTTTTTTTTTTTCTTTCAATGTTGTTGATTGAATTACGCAAAAAAAAGAATTTTTGCATTGAACCAAATGCAAAACACAAACAGAGGCGTACACTACAATAGGGCTGGCCAGAAAGGGGGGCGTGTAAAAGAGGCAGCGACTGAAACTCAAATTGAAACTGAGACTGAAGTAGAAATTTAGCTTAGGAGCCGCAATGCCCCAGGCGACACATTAAAAACACACACAATCGAAAGAACAATCGCAACTTTTATAATACATATGAAGATTATATATAGAGTATGTATATATATTAATGAAGATTATAGGAATATATTTATATATTTATATATTCCAAAGAAATCAATTGAAAGCAAACATCTTTAAATTCGTCTTTTGAAATTCTCTCATGTCGTTAGCTTCGTATTTTCTTGTCTCACTTCAAGCTATCCAGCCCAGGTAAACTAGTTCCAAATGTCAAAAGAGCTAGTTCATTAGCTCTTGCATCGTTAGCACTTTAAATGAGAATTTTTATTGAACTAGTTCATTGTTTTATTCAATTACCATATGAACTAGTTGACTTCTTCAATTTACCCAACTCAAAATGCCTAGCTCTGATGCTTAAATGAACTAGTTCTAATTACCAAACGCAAAGCTTCTCCCATTTCACTAGCTTCTCTCATTGGCTAATTGCAAAACATCTCTCACCTGCTTAGTTGCCACTCCAACGCTGGACAGAGAGGCGTGGCGGGGGCGGGCGCGACGCCGGGCCTTTTTGGTTCCCTTTTTGTCCCAAAGTAATTGAAATTTTTTATGAAGCCGTATATTTTGTCGTGTTTTTGGTGGTGTTCATCGTCTTTTAGTGAACTGTGTGTATTAATTAATTATAATTTATGTGGCTGCAAGCGTTATAAACGAGCCAGATCATAAAATAATTCCTACTGACTGCTTCTGTAAGAGCTCTGGGATGGCGTCCATTAAAAGCAACAACGTTGTGTCTCGTCCCCATAAAAATCAACAAGAAATTCATATAAACATCAAAAGATGACAAAAAAAAAAAAAACACAAAAAAAAAACTCTCATCAGATTCGCGCAGATCAAAAATGAATTAATAAAAAGTCGGGGACAACAAAATGGAAAAAAATAAACATGGGAATTATAAATATATTCAGATATTTATATTAAGAAAATCGCAGCTTGATTTAGTTCTAATTTTAAGGCAGGCGACGCGACAGTGAGAAAGAGATAGCAATACAGCATGATAAATGCAATGTAGACTAAGCATATACCCTGTATATCTGTATAAAGATATCTCTCTTATATAAGTCTCGATTGAGTTTTTAGAGCAAAGCAGAGGCGCCTGGAGTCTACAGCATCGGAGTTCCTTTAGTTTGTTGGAAGTTGGGAGTAGATACTCAACACTTGGTCACACATCATAATATGCATGTTAGTTACAGGGTATTTGATGGGGGAGAGATCGAATAAGAGAGAGTGATGAAAATCAAAATGAAAAACAATCATAATAAAGAAGAGACAAGCGACTTTGAGTCAGTTTTCAGCTATGCGAATGGCAGCGCTAATTAATTTTGTGGCTACAAAAATTATATAAAAAGTAAATAAAAAAATAAATAAAATATACAGTAATGGCACAAACCAGACAGAAGTGACACATTGCCCATCCACTCAGCATAACTAATGAGCTACAATCAGAGAGCGAACGAAACGAGACAGAACAACAAAATTAAACAAACAAACATACAGACTTTGTATCATATTTAATATTCTCCAGGAGAGATCTAATATGAGTGAAGAGAGAGAGAGAGAGAGAGAGAGAGAGGGAGTTAGTCATAGAGTTAGGATAAGCCAGAACTTTATTCCATATAACTCTAGCATTAACTAATGATACCTATGAAACCGTCTTTTAAAATATACCAATTTTCATAAAATGCCATCTTAGTACATATATAGTAACATATAGAGTTTTCTTAAGATATTTCCTAACTGCAATTCCGAACAAAGAAATATTTATTTTTGCTATAAGTGCAATATTATCTACAGATCTGCAATATATATATATATATCAAGTTATGCATCCCAAACTCATATATCAATTTTCATCAAATTCTACCAACTTACATCAATTATAATCTCTAATCTCTCACTCTACCTTTCAGATACCCAAGAAACGTCGCATTGTTGCACGCGTTCAGTGTCGTAATATCAAGAACGAATGTCCGCCGGCCAAGTGCGATGATCCCATCTCATTGCCAGGCAAATGCTGCAAGACCTGTCCAGGCGATCGTAACGGTAAGTCCTATAAAAAGTTCTTATTAAATATATCATATCATATCATATCATTGCATAGAAACCAAACTATGCGTAACTCAAACAAAATCATGC